>PVHY01012856.1:0-43109 GCA_004024945.1 Uropsilus gracilis | reverse complement strand
TTTTTGCCCATGGAACCGCAGGCTCTTGTTGCCCAGGGTACCACAGACTCAAGCAATCCCCAGCCTCAGCTTCCCAGGTAGCTGGGATTACAGGCATGCGCCACCACACCCAGCTATTTTTTGGAACTAGGTCTCACTACGGGCCCCAGGTGGGACTCGAACCGCGATCCCTAGCCCCTGCCGCTTCATAGGCTGAAGCTTACAAGCACGAGCCACCGTGCCCGGCCAAGATGGTGCCATCTTGAATGAGTGGCCTTTGTTTGGGACTTCTGGACACTATCTGAGGCGAGATAGCTGACCACTGTGGCCTTAGAAACTCTTTGTTTCCCCTGTTTGTTAAGTCAACTCCATGGTTGTTCCCTGAGCCCAAGTGGTCTTCCAATTTTGCGAGTGGGTAAAGAACCCATAGGCAGTGTCCTGTGCTCTACCTGGCCCCCTAATCGCACTGTTTCAGTTGGTGGCCTGGAAAAATTCCCTCCTCCTCTAGGGAACACGGGCCTTAGACTCATGTCCCTTGCAGTTCTTACTGCAATACAGTAACAACTAACTGCTAGTTCAAGCCTATTGAGCAGAAGCAAAGAGGCACTTTTCTAAGTACTTTATGTGCTGGAGTAATTTAATTCTCACTATAGTTCTGTGATGTAGGTGATTTTATTATTATCTCTATTTACAGATGACCTGAAACTGGGACTCTTGCCTGTCTCACTCTTGAAGTTGTGCTTATTATCAGTACTGTTCCCAGCATACAGTCTGAGTCAGTGGGGGTGACACTATCTTTCCGGCTTGTTTTGAAGGGGAGATGTTAGACTCTTTTGGATGCTCTGCTCTGTTCATTTCCAGGAGCCTGGGGCTTTGTCACCCTCCTTTGCTAAGTTCAATTGGAGCACATACACTGATGTGACATCTGGAGTGCTAAATTCAAGTTTTCTCGGGTCCTCGTGCATTTCTTCTTGTCTCATCAAGGGCATAGTTCCTTAAAACCAGACATATTCCCTTTGTCCTCTCTGGCAGACTCTCCCATCAGTTCACTCTCAACAGATCTCTCTGTCATCTCTTCCTTCCCAATATTAGTTTAATATTTTTCATGTCCAAGTGCTTTCTAGCCTGACAGATAAGAGAGAAATTGTTAGCCCCCCCCTTATCTTTGGGTAATAATCAATATTAAATTTCCCCTCTTTGAACTGTGCCATTCAAAACAAAACACATACTTTCTGCCTCTTGGCAAACCCTAAAAACTCCTGATCGGAGAATTGTGGAACCTGCTTTGTTCCCTGACCCTAAACTCCTCACCCCCTCTGCCTCGTATCCCTTGTAGAGGCACATGACACAAATCTGCAGGTCCAGTCATCTCTGCCCATCTCTGGTACCAATCTTGGCCTCCAGAAATTTAAGGACCTCTAATTCCATGCTCAGGTATAAAAAGAGACCTGCCACAATACAGTTGTGCTGCCGTCAACCATCATCCTCCATACAAGCCCCTATTTTCTATCTCTGTTCTGATTCTCCTCTTGTTCCTGAGTTTGTTTGGGCCTTAATAATCCTCTTTAACTGGGAGTCTGCTCAGGTCTTTCTACTCATTTCCCTCAGAAATTGGAATTCTCCACCGGTTATGGTCTTATAACCTAGTCACTTAGTGCCTGATGCTGCCTGCCCAGTTGCATCTTTGAACACCAGCTGCTTCTGGAAATCTCTGTGCTTCACACCTGTCAGGAAATTCCAAGTCTCAACACCTTGACATTTTCTTTACCTCCAGCAATTACCCCCTTTGTCCAGGCTGTGCTATATGAAAGGACAGGGGCCCAGTAGATGTTCTTTTTTGACAGTATATTTTGCACTAGTGACTTGTGTAAACTAGTGACACAGTGTGCTCTCTGGACCAATAGTACCAGCAGCACCTGGGAGTTTTTTAGAAATGCAGAAAATTGGACTCCTCCCTTCCACAAACCAAACAGATGGGAATCTACAAGTTTTGTTTGTTTGTTGAGAAAGTGTACAATTTATTGGGAGAGAAAGGTATGTGGAATCTACATTTTAAATAGATCTTGGGGTAACAGCCAGTTCACTACTAGTAGATCAAATCAAGGAAACAGCATTTAAGTGTCTGCTACTCATACAGTTGTTTACTCCACTGGAGATAAAGCTCCACAGGGTAGGAAAGTCACATATCTTTTTCATTTCAGTATTTCCAGAACTTAGAAGTGTGCTTTGGCAGATAGTAAGTGCTCAATAAATACTTGCTGAAGGAGTGAACAAATGAAAAGATGAATTTTACCAGCTAGGCTTTATAAGCCTTGAAAAGGTAGCTTGAATTCTCTGAACTTCATCATTTTTTTCATCTGTGAGATCGAGTCTCTTCTTCTAACTATGAAGACCAGGTGTAAAAAGTGGGTACAGAGTTGTCAATATTTATTCTGGCTACTTCTCACTTGTATATCAGATATGTGTCTGTTTTATTTTATTTCAACTACTTTGTCTAGGTATCATTGAGGGCTTGCCTATTTGATACTATGTATTTGAAGGAGTCTTACTCTAAAGATTCCTTCATTCACTCATTCACTTAACAAATGTTAAATGAATACTATGTGTCAGATGTTATTCTAAGAGTAGAATAGTGATGAAACAAAGTCTCTGTTCCTTAGAAGCTTACATTGGGGAAAGTCATCAAATACAATTATAATATACTATATAGTGAGATTTTTCAAGGGAAATAATAAAATAAGGAATCTGAAGAGATAGCACTGGAGTAGGAAATGAAGGGGTGATCCATGTGGTTTTCCAGGGAGAGTTTTCCAGGGAAAGGGACAACTAGTGCAATGGGCCAGAAGTGGGAGCGTATATGGTATGTTTAAAGCATTGCAAGGAGATTGGTGTGTTGGGAGCAGAGTCAAAAAACAGTAAGAAAGATGGGAGAGAGGGAAACTGCAAAGAAGCTTTTAAAAGCTTGATTATCGTTAGTGATCAGAAGTGGGTTCTAGTGTTACAACATACACTGCGTTATGTGATATAGAACTAATACCAGATTTCTGTGGGCCTCACTTCTCTTGTTGTAGAATTAAAAGAGAAGATGAGATAGTTATTTAAAAAATGATGGGGGGGAGGGGCAGGAGTGGAAGGAGGGAGCATGGTGCCTAAATCCCTAGGGTGTAACATAGGCCTGGACTTCGGCTTTTGCAGAGTGAATCTGGGAGCCAGGGGTGAATATTCAGTGAGGAATGATGTGCTCTGGATGAAACTTTGAGTAAGTCACTCCAGCTTCGGAGTTAAGAATGGACTTTAAGTGATTAAGGGCAGAAGCAAGGAGACTAACTAGGAGCCTATAGCAGTGATCTGGATGAGAGGTGACAGTGACCAATAGGAAGTTGATGGGGACTAAACTGGGACAACCCAGTCAGAGTGTACTACTGTTTTGAAGAAATGGCTAATGTTTTGCAGATGTCTTGGTATGGGGGTGAGAGAAAGTCCGGGATAACTCCAAGGTTTAGTGACTTGGAAGGATGAAGCTGCCATTAACACAAATGGGCAGGATTGGAAGAGAACCAGATGTGTGGAGGGGAAAATCAGGAATTCTGTTCGAATGTGTTATATTTGAAATGTCTCTTAGATAACCAAGGACGAATGTGGAGTAGACCGTTGGATGAATGTATCTGGAGTTGAGAGAGTCTGAACCTCAGATACAAAATTTGGAAATCTTCATTGGACCTATGGCAGTTAAATCTGCAGGGACAGGAGTGAGCACCTTGGGAAGCGTATAGAGAGAAATATTCTAAAATCTGAATTCTGGGGCGCTCCAATGGCTAGAGGTCAGGAATAAGAGGAGAAATCCACAAAGGACTGAGTGGGAGCAGTGGTGAGGTTGCTAGTGAGAGAATGGTGTTCTGGAAGTATGGGGAGAAAGTGTTTGGAGGAGGAGGAAGGTTATGGTGTTTGTTAAGACACTGCTGAAATGAGGGAGATGAAGACTGAGAACTGGCCATTTGATATGACAACATGAAAGTGCCTTTCTGACCTTAAGAAGAGCTATTTTGATGGAGCCGTATAGACAAAAGCCTGATTGGAGAGGATTCAAGAGAGAAGTTGGAGGAATTTGAAACAGTGAGTATAGACAGCTCTTTCAAGGAATTTTGCTTGTGGCAGGGAGAAGAGAAATAGGGCAAAAGCTGGAGGGAGATAGGGGGTGAATGAGGGACTTTTTTAAAAGTAGCTATTGCAGCATGTAGAAAGGAAGAAAGTATTGAGCAAGAGAGGTGAGAATTTCTGCAGCTCTATTCTTAAGTAGGTGAGAGCAGTTGATATTAAGGGCACCAGGGAGCTAGCAAGTTAAGGAGAGAAGATAAAAATCATCTCCCCCCCCCTTTTAGCCTCTCATTCTCAACCACTGTGCTACAGTACTGTATGGACAGTACCTACCAGGCCCTTGGACCTACACTCTCTCAATCTAATCTCCCCCAGGATTAGATTGGGATTCCTGATCACCATTTCTATTTGCCTTTGACTAGAGGAAATGTAAACCTATGAAATATGGCTTCAATCTAACTTCTGATTTCCTAAAATCCATCCCTTCCCCCTTCTGATTTTGTCACTTCAGGGGGAAAAAAAAAGGTGGGCAGGCTCCATGAGAGAGGCCAATACATGCCCACTGGGTTCTTCTAACAGGGGCCTCATGGGCAAAGAATACTATCTCTCTCCCTTCCTTTGTCCATTTCTCACCCTTTACAGACCTCTAATGCTGCTTTTGCTGGCTATTTTTTAGTAATCCAAGAAGCAATAATGATTTTTGCAGGGTTTTATTTTTGTGTTTTTTTGTTTTGTTTTGTTTTGCCTGCCCAGAGAAAGACATGAATATCTTAGCTGATGGGGATGCGAAAGAGGGTGGAAAGCAGGAGAATATCAGAGCCACCTAGTTGCAACTATGCTCTTCTATGAGGCTGTAGCATAGCCAAGCAAGTCCCTTTAACACAGGCAAGACACTTCCCATCTTCGCATCTAGCCACAAAATAGCCAATTCAAAGGTGTTACTCTGTGCGCCATGTGTGGGTTGTCAGAAGCCAGAGATGAAAGCTGATCCAGAGCAGAAAGAGACAATGAAGAGAAATTGAAGAAAATTCCTGTCAAGTGTCCCAGTCAGGTGACGTAATTTGAACATTTTTAGACTGTGTTTGGAAACAAATAGGCTAGGAGGAGAAATGAAAGGAGCTAGAGTAAGGAGGAGGAAGAAGATAAAAGCGAGGAGAAAGGAGCCGTGAAAGTCAGTTGGAGAAGTGTCAGAAGGAATAGGAAAAGGAAAACCCAGTTTGGCCCTGCTTTCCGTGGCTTCTGTGGTCCCTTTAGCCATCGCTGCTGTAACGAAATATTGTTTCTGACCTTCCCCCACACGTTCACAAACATGTACTTCCATGTGAAACTTATGACTGAATATTCACCTCAGAGAGAAGAAAAGGGACAAGTCATATTGTTCTGTTCTAAACCTGAGCTATTCCTCTTGTCCTCTTCCTAGGTGTGCAGAGCTAAGAGCAATATAACACTCATCATCTGCTTCTAAGAACCTCCTTGGCCAGCCTCCTTTTAAGATACCATAAATTAGAGAGTTTGCATAGTGCAACTGGAGCACTGTATCATGTTATTTATTTCTTAATCCAATCCTCTGCCTTGAGATGCTGGAAATAAGAATTAGTTGGAATCTAATCTCCCCCAGGATATTCTCTTTCCAGGCAAGCCTGGTCTGTCTACTAGAAAACAGCATGAAATCCAATATTTGGATGGATAGGGAAGGAAAACAGAGGCCAACAGGGCTGGCAGAGGGCCAGAGTATGCAAATGGCCCTAGAACATTGATCAGTCCTTTTTTAAGAATAACTCCTTTGGGGATATTCTTTTCATTGATGGTTGACATCCCAGTCTGTCCACCACTGGTGGTTTCAGTTGTTGCCATGAACTCAACCAAGGGGGAAAATTCATGTTGAAGGAAAAACATATTTATATATATTATATATACATCATAAGTTGTTAAGCTGCTGCGAACAGACTCTCAGAACAATAGGCAAACAGGAAAGTTTTATTAAAAGACTCAATTGAGGGCACTTGGGTCTCAGAAGGAAAGTGGGACCCAAGGTCCCAAGCTTTGTGAATACAGGTATTTTATAGGTTTTTGCAAAAGCTACAAATACATTTTTTTGGCATGTTTAACCATATAGAGGCAATTTCCTGTGTGATGTGGTACAAAATTTGCATAGAATATACCAAGTTGACATAGAATACACAAAATTGGCACAAAAAAATAAAATTTGTGATACTCTGGCTATCTTTAAGAAATAATGCCTTTATGGAACTAGGCTTTTCACCTTAGATAAGTCATTTTTCTTCTGTACAAGCTGTTTTCCTCCCAATTAAGGGAAGGGGTTTCCACCTAATTAAGGGAATGGTAGCAGCTGTGTCCATTTATTTTCTTGCTTTTAGCTTCGCCCCACACAGCCTGGCCTTGAGTTGCAAAAGTTAGCAAGAGTTCCACAAAAACCTAGTTGAGTCTCCTTTGACCTTGAGATGCCTGCATCCCAAGCCAATTTTTAGGCCTAGTGGTTAACACTTTAGGTCTCAGTCTTAAGGGGTTAAAAAACTCACTCACAGGTTATAACTCATTTTTACAATATATCTTAAAATAGCTGGGTGTGATGGGACACACCTGTAATCCCAGCTACCTGGGAAGCTGAGGCTGGGGGTTGCTTGAGTCTGTGGTACCCTGTGCAACGTGAGCCTGTAGTTCCATGTGCCAAAATAGCAAGAACTAGCCTCCAAAAACAATACAATATATCTTAAGAAATAGGTCAATGTTTTCTATGAATTGTTGGGTTTTAGGTTTTTTCTCTACTTCAACATAATTGAATTGAAACAAGGCTTGGTTTCTAAGCTTAGAATTAAAGTTCCATTGACCTTTGAGGGGAACACAACTTTTGGACCCAATTATCCACTAATTTTTTTTCACTGAGAAAATATGTGCAAAATCTGCTCTATAAAGATCATCTTCATGATGGTGCATGGGTGACAGGGTGATGGAAGAACCCTGGGGCTGATAACTATGTAAAACATTACATAATTTTTAAAAAGTTCATCGTCAATTTGCTATTTTAAAACTCAACTCCTTAGCTAGAGATAATTGTAGATTCCCATACAGTTATGAGAGGTGATATAGATCCCTCATGTGCTTTATCCAATGATGTTTGCATTTTTCAAAGCCACTTTATTGAGGATGCTTGACATACATATTTAATGCATACAACTCATTGAGCTTGGAGATAAGTTTGCACTCATGAGATCATCACCAATGTTGTAAACCTATCCATGCCTCCCAAAGTTTCGGTAAATAAATCTCACCCTGTTGATTTTTGATAAGAACATAAGTTTTCTCCTTTTAGCAAAGTTGTAAGATACAGTTTGGTAACTACAGGTGACATACTGTACTCTTAGATTCTATGTAGTGGATCTGTGATGTTTCACACTGCCATTCTTCGTCATATGTACATATATTATACATATGTATATTATACATCTAATCAGGAGGAGCCCTTGGGGGCAGGCTGCTGGAGATGACTCATTGCAAAGGAGAAAACAGAAAGCATCCATCTGAGTGATGCAGTCACAGTGGTTCATTTTTCACTTGCATTGATGGCAAATTGTACTGTCCTCTACGTATGATTCCTGCAAACTGTTTAAAACCGGAAAAGAGGATGGGATCTGTAATTGTGCTGTGGAGTTGGAGTATATCAGGAACTGTATGGGTCACATGCATGCCCTGCTGCATATAGCTTACAGGGAAAGGAGGGCGCCTGGAGCTGAAATCAGGATGAAAGAAGAGGTGGAAGCATCAGGAAATCTCTCTGAAGTTAAGGTACTGCTACAAAAGGTAGTGCAAGTGGGGGAGGCTCTGGAAAGAGACTGTGATGCATGGAGAGAAACTGAGAATCTGAGTTTAAAACATACATTTTTGGACACCCCCCCACCTCCCAGGTAGATGTGATTAGTGTGCCCAGGGCAAGATGCTAGGGCAAGATGGGGGCTGCTGTCTTGTTCCCATTCTCTGTTTCCTTAGAAGCAAATCCACCAGGAGAGCGGGGAGGGTAAAAGAAAAAAAGAAAGAAACAAATCCATCGGTATCCAGAGAACCCTACCCAAGAGGCAACTACTCTGAAGATATTCAGTCCCCAAGTGTTTTGAAAGCACATGCCAACTATGCCCAATGAGTCCTTGAAAGAATAAAATCACTTCCTGATTTGAATCGGCGAGTTAAGTCAACCCACCTTCCAGTAGCCTGTTTTTCAGTCTCCATGTAGTGTATACTCTCCTTATTTTCACTGTTGATTTCTAGTTTGATGGCTTTATGATCAGAGAAAAAAGTTGGTATTATTTTAATCTTTGTGTATTTATTCAAGTTTGCCTTGTGGCCTAATACGTGGTCCGTGTGCATTTGACAAGAAAGTATATTCTTTTCCTTGGGGGCGCAGTGTTCTATATATATCAGGTCCATTTGGCCTAGGTCTTCCTTTAAAGCCTTTGTGTCCTTGTGTAATTTCTGTCTTGTTGATCTGTCTTTTGATGAGAGTGGAGTGGTTTTTTGTTTTGTTTTTTTTGAGAATGGAGTGCTAATGTCACCTACCACATAAATATTTTCACCAATGTTTCCTTTCATTTCTGTTAGTAGTTGTCTTATGAATTTTGACATTTAATCGTTTGGTGAATATCTGTTGATAATTTTAATGACTTCCTGGTGAACTAACCCTTTTATCATTAGATAGTAACCTTCCTTGTCCTTTGTCACTTTTCTTAATTTAAAGTCTACTTTATCTGTTATAAGAATGGCTATCCCTGCCTTCTTTTTGGAACCATTTTGGAAAGAACCCTAATGCCCTCAAACTGACAAATGGCCAAAAAAGATGTGGTGTAGTGACACAATGGAATAGTATGCATCAATCAAAGAAGACAAACTTATGTCATTTACAGCAACATGGATGGAGCTAGAAAGAATCGTGTTAGTGGAAATAAGCCAGGAAGAAAAAAGAGAGATAAGGGATGATCTAACTTATATGAAGGATATAGGAAAAACAAACTGCCAACAGAACTGAAGCACAGAGCAAGAGGAGGAAGGAGCGTGAAAACAGGAGAGGGGGAGGCACAAAAGATTAAGATGGTTCACGGGTGATAAGGTGATGGGAGAACCTCAGAGTAGACAATGATGTAATTTGTGTGTGCAATCAATATAAAAATTAGAAATAAAAAAGTCAACCCATCTTTAATGGTAGGAGGCATAACCAAGTGCTCAACTGAAATATAGTTGAAATATAGTTGACCCTCTGTGTCCATGGGTTCCACCTTTGTAAATTCAATCAAGCTCAGACGGAATTAGTTAGGCCTATGATGTGTCTGTGATCTTGTATGTGTGCTGAGCAATCCAAGAGAAGTCCTGGAGTCAATCCTCCTCCAACGCCCCCTGAGCAATGAGGAATGATTGTATTGTGCTCGTGACACTAAGGTGGACTCAAGCCCTGGGTGGCTCATTTGCTTCTTAATTCCCCAGCCCTATGGTAGACGGTTCTGTCACATTTTTCCTCTGGAGCTAGTGAGTCATTGTACAAAAGCAAAGCACAGGTCATATGAAACTGGGGGCAGGAAGCAGGGTGGCCTGGGCATTAGCTGGTTAGGCCCTGCATTCAGTCTTCTTGTCTTTTAACTGATACCAGTGGGACCTTAAACAAATGACTTCTCTCTGCTTTGGTTTCCCCCAGGATTGAGACAATTTAGCAGCTAACAACTCACTAAATAATAACTGTTATTATTTTTATTATCATTAATGACATTGCTTTTCTAAGGTGGAGATTGATATCTAAGTGTGAAGTTGATTTC
The DNA here is from genome assembly GCA_004024945.1 of Uropsilus gracilis. Lineage (NCBI taxonomy): Eukaryota > Metazoa > Chordata > Mammalia > Eulipotyphla > Talpidae > Uropsilus > Uropsilus gracilis. Next base: position 33,222 of record PVHY01012856.1, on the reverse strand, counting down.
TAGTGCCATGGTTCCCCTCAGAATCCTTGAAAGAGAGCAAATTCCCCTGGCCTTGGACACAGTTTAACAAGCTCCGAGAGGGGGTGATATCAATACCCTTCAGTCATCTCATGTCAAAGGATATCTATCTTCTTTCCTCAATCTGACTGCACTGCTGTAACAAGGAATCAGATTTCTTGGTCTCCCTCCCCCATCCCCAGGGGTAGAGAACTTTATCTTCACTGGAACAAGACTACTTATCTTAAAGAGTATGGGGTTAGGGTAGGGAATTAACCTAGGCTAGAAAGGATGCAGCAACAACTATCAGAATCCTCCAGGGGTTCCCTAGCTAGCTTTCCAAAACTGCTTTCAGCATATTGATTTCTGACAGTGTTGCACTTCAGGAAAAGAGCAACTACAAATTGCCAGCTTGCCCACATCTCAGAATCAATCGCACATGCACCAGATGCTTGGTTTTCTTTCTTCCTTTCCTCCTTCCACCCCTGCAGGGAAGTGTGTGGTTTCTAATAACACCCCTGTTACCTCGCAGTGGGACAGGATGTCGGTCCACCTGAGGCTGCAGATGTGAAAGGATAAAAAACAGAAAATCATCCCACTTGGGATAAATTTGATTATTACCTTAAGATTAATAGATGAATATTTAGAATTGAAAAGGGGCAGGATCTCTAAAGCAGTTATGGAGGGACTTACTTGCTGGATGGGGTTACTAACTACTTTCCATGTGTATTCCCTTGTGGATTCTCATGATTTCTGCAAGTGGATACTGTGAGGAACATATTACATATGGAGAGAAAAAGACTCCAAGAGGTGAAGCCACTTTCTTGCAGTTGCAAAAGCTCATCATTTCATCATTAGTGAGGAATTAAACCCACAGCTCTCTGATTTCAGATGCAGTTTGTTCATTTACTCTGTTTCTCAAATAGTGAGTCTTGAAATAAGGTTGATATTTTATGTTAATTTTAGCACACAGGACTTAAATCATTGCCACATTTGACTGCTGGCAAAAATAAGGGATAGTGCATTGATAACATTGTAGTGTTTGAAACAAATTGCTTTCCAAGTTGTTTGCTACCTTTTGGTAACTTATTACCTGGCATATAGTGGCCCTGAATAGGGCTTATGAGAAGGGATGTGAGACTACACAGCCAGTGGAAATGAGCCTCCCACAGGAAGTTGCTGGCTGGTCTTCCATCTTCCACACACCTGTGATTAGCTTAACCTGGAATGAATCAGTTTATGTCTCTTTTCAATAGAACAATCTCTTCATTACTGCATCATGGTATAGCTAGAAGAGGCAAATGAGCTAGACATTGAGAATTCTAGGCCACAGCCTGAATTTAAGACTAGCTCTTTCATACCAATATTCCGAATTTTCAAGGACTATTAAAGCTAGAAGGGAATTTAGAAGGGAGCAAGTGAAATAATTTTGGATTGCAAAAGAGAACGCTGAGGCCCAAAGAAAGGGAGTGACTTGCCCAAGCTAGTTATATCCAACCTATATGCCCCAGCTACCAGGCCCCTCTCAACTGGGCTCCCTGAGGCTGTGTCAAGGGCAGAGGGAGCAGCCCAAGTCCTGAAGAGTTCCCTGCCTTGCCCAGTATGCCACAGCAAGTGTTCAGCTCTGCCTGTGCTGTGACATTTAACCACAGACCTTTCTTAGAACCACTGGAAAAAAGACAACTGCCTGACCGCTTTGTGATTTAAATAGTCAAATAATGCCAAATTGAATTTCCAACGATAGAGTAAGTGGTAGGACTACAAGCCAAGAAAACATCTCTCCAAAGATAGTCGATTAATGGAATTAAGGGGAGGCTTAAATTTGGAAACCTGTGCAGTAATTTGTTAGTCTGGAACATTTTCTTCAAGTGGGCTTGGGCTTTCTGGATTACAAAAGGGGGAAAAAAAGATCAGTTTCTGTTCAATTGGTTGTGCTGCCCCTGAATTTTTAATTTTCCTAGTATGTAGCTGATATATGTACTTTTCTGTGACTCCCCTTGTAAAAGCATGGCTATCCTATTAAGATTTAATGACAATCATCTTCGGAATTTACATATCAGTAAGATGGCAAAAGGCTCATGTACATAATCTTATTGGTCCAGGACATGTTTATGTGAAGCAGGGAAAAGTTGGGATTTGTACTTTCCTGACCAAGGTAAGGAAAACAAAGAATGAAGTTGCTTAGCAGCAAGTTAAGGACCTGAGAATAGAACCTGGTTTTTTTTGTTGTTGTTTGTTTGTTTCCTAACAGTTTTTCTTCACTTCCGGTGAGGTTTCTTACCAACCTGTATCATGTGGAGCAGGAGAAAATTGCTGCTAGTGGAATCGAGCAGGTTAGAATTTCAGGACCCAATCAAGGAAGCAAAAATCAAACAAAATGCACTAGACAGAAGGGAACCATATGGGATAGTTAGCTTGATGTTGGGAGACCATAGGAAACTTACAAATAAAGTTCAAAGGCAAAGTTCAAGGTCACAGCAAGGAAACTTGAAATAAAGCCAGGAAATAGAACTCAAAGATTGTGATTTTCTACCTGTCAGATGGTGAGAGCTCAAGTTATTTTCACCTCATGCTGGAGACTGTGAACAGATAGAGAGATTAAAACTGTGTCTGTCTAAAGCCGTTCAAAATGCTTACATGGGTTCTACTCTGAGGAGAAGACAAACAATATACTGATTGACTATGGACTCCAAAAATCCAGACATTCGGAATTGCAAAAAAATTAGAGAAAGTAGATGATTCCTAGATACTGAGAGCTTGCGGTGGGGGATGCAGGAAGGAGAGAGAGTAGCTCTGTCCAGGTGTATTATTTGGGGATCATTTATGGCATTCTCAGCATATCTCTGTTGGGACATATAGGGGAACATGGGGACTTTAAACCTTAAAGCAGGGTGGCATGAAAATTGTTTCCCTTCCTTCCTCCAAATATTAATTGTGTTACTTGAGATCTTTCAGAAACTCAGAGGATCAATAATCTTCCTGGAGCTCCTGGAATTCAGAGTTCATTGCTGCATCCTTTCTCTGACGCTGAGAGCTGGCTTCTGCCGCTTTTAGGATTAAGTGAGGTTAATGTATTCTAAGTGTCCTGAATAGTTCAGGAGAATGTGGCGTGGGGGGCCCATTGTTATGGCTGGAACTATAGTGACAGGGTGGAGAAGGGCTTTCCCACCAACCCAGTTCTCAGCTCAGCAATTAAAAGTCCTGAGCTCCAGTGGGTCCCAAGTCTGATTGGTTGATATCCCCACACTCCTTTTAGTCATTTCCTGACCTAAGAAGTGATCTGATGAACGTCCCAAACAGAATGATGAGCAAAATAAGGCAAACACAATTGGAGTACATGCTGAATGACTCCACTTACACGACATTCAAGAAAAGACAAAACTAATGTATGTTGATGGAAATCAGGAGAGTGGTAGTCTCTGGGGGTAGACACAAAGATCTGGGTGGTGATTCAGCGGTGTTTCCATCTGTCAAACTCATGGAGCTGAATGCTTAAGACTAATAATGGATCTTAGTGTATCTTGTTAGTATATGATAGTTCTACAAATGTAGAACATTATGTAGCATCTGGTGCATAGAAAGTGCTCAATAACTGCCACCTGTTATTGTTACCCAGTTCGGCATCTGTGCATGCACATGTGAGGGCATACATACTCAAACACAATGCCCTCCCCCACATCTGCATAAAAAGTCATACCCACCCTTCAAAGCTCTTAGGAAATTGCACTCTCCCCAACAACCTCATCTAGCTCTCAGAACTCACTCTCTTTTTCTGAACTTATACAGAATTTATTGCCTGCACTACTCGTTTTATTTTGAATTACATACTGCCTTCCATTGGTAGTAAAAAAGGAACATTTTAAAAAGCACTGATCACTTTATGGACTATCAGTTCATCTATCAAGAGTCTCTACCTATGTTTCCCCAGTGGACTGATGGGCAAAATTGTATGTGGGTACAAGTCACCGGCTTCAGGGGTGGCAGACGTAGGATGAAATCCTGGCCTTGGTTCTTATAGATACGAAGACTCACATTTTCCTAATGTCTATAAAATGAAGATCACAATAATATCTATCAGTATCTCAGAGTGTGTTATGAGGCATAAATGAGATGCTACGTGAAGAGCAACCGATCATCTACTGGTGTCTGATCAGCTTCAGTTCAATTTCCTTGCTGTAGTGACCAGATCCATAACAGTTTTCAATGTTGGTTTAAAAATAAATACCCCTTAGTATTTATACTCTTTTCAGACCTCTTTTCATAAGGACCTCTTTCCAGACCTTCTGATTATGTTGGCATGGGGAGAGACCCATTTTATAGGTGCTTTCATGGTAGGAGAGTTTCCACCATGTATAATACATACACACACACACACACACACACACACACACACGTCCTACTCATTTGATTCTAAAGTACAGCCAGGACTGACAACCACTGAACTAGGTCCATTCACATTGAAATAGGTTCCAACAAGGGGGGGGGGGCAAAAAACCCTCCAACTGACAAGCCCCAGGTTCCTATCACCCTTGTGTAGCAGTTGTGACTCAAAATGCAGTTTAACAAGGGATTTTATAACAAGGGAGTTCAACAGGGAAAACGAAAAGTCCTTAAAGCCACAAGTGGCAGTTATCTTTCCTCAGTCACCATTCTCAGTCCCAAAGGTCCCAAAGACATAGTCCAATGATGGTTCCTTTACCCCCTGAACCTCAGAGGTAGGCACTTTCACAAAGTCCGGTCCTTTCTCCGTGGTCCTCTTTTCTTTTCTCTCCAATGTTTCACACTGCTCCACTTTTTCAAGGTACTTCAAACTTCTTCCACAAATGTTGATGTACAAATCAGCTTTCCAAATTGCTGGCCATCTCTAGGTACCAGCTTTCCATATCACCTTGCTACAGTGCCATACTCTCCACACTGACCACACTTCTGCCAGATACCATGGCTCTTTGTCACCTCCAGCTCACTCTTCCAGGGAGCTTTTGCCCAGCCTGGTCACTCGGGCTACTCGTTATCAGCCTGCCATTCTCTTCTCTCCTCTCCCTAGAAGTTTTCTTTCTCTTCTCTCCCCAAAAGTTCTCTGTTCTCACCAAAAGATCTCTGTGGCCCCCCAGTCTCTGCTCCTTGCCTTTTTATCCCCCCTGCTTGTGGTCCAACTTCCTGTTCCAACTGCTACTTCTGGCACTTTAACTGCCACACCAAAGGGGGGGAGGGGCTAACTGCCACCAGCCAATGGGGGAGGAGCACCTTTAAGCCTGGAAGGGTGGGGCACCCAGTTTCAATATCGCCAATTGAGCACCACCTTTTCCTACATGAAGATGTTCCTAGCAATGTCAGCTCCAGATGTTTGCCCTCTTCACTGAATTCTTAAGTTGATATATAACACTAAGGTGCGCAGCTCCACAGATGTTTACATATATGGACACCCAGGTAACACCACTTAGATTAAGGTGGAGAACAGTGCCTTCCTAGCATTCCTTCCCATTCCCTGTCAGTATCACCCAAGGGTAACTGTTATGTTGACATTTGTTCCCAAAGATGCGGTTTCCGTGGAGTTGAGCTATAGCAGAATTCTTGCTCTCCTTACCCGTGCAGCCCACTTACACATGCAAGATTTGCTTTGTCACCAGGTCTTATCGACTTGACCTCTGTTTATACCTTCCTTACCTATTGCTATCTAACCTTCCTTGTTTGTGAGTCCTTTCTCCTAGCTGGATTTTAAGCTTCTTGAAGGCAGGGATTATGCATATGTCTAGCACATTTCTATGTACATAATAGAAGCTCAGTAAATATTTATGGAATGAATGTTGGTTTAGAGTGATTGGGGGGTGGGGAGAAGCAGTCAGCAGATAATCAGATCAGGACAAAGGCTTCTCTTTTCATTTCTCTCCATACAACATGCAGTTTATTTTTACTGATAACCTTACATATAATATTGGGATTGTGCATTGTTTTTTGCTTGTGGGCGATCATGCATGCATTTGACTTTCAGGTTAGACTGTGGGTAGAAGGAAAGGAGCGGATTCTAAATATAAAATGCAGGAGGAGAAAAATTCAGATGACCATATCAAGAAGAACTTGCTCTAGCTTATGCTATTTAACCCCAAGTTCTAGGGCTTACTCTATCATGAACTTGGGTGGTCTTAGGCAACTCGCATATCCTTTCTAAGCCTCAGTTTGTGTCACAAGAGGCAATAATTTCTGACCCTGTGCACTCCACAGAAGGTGTCTGAGCTTCTAGCAAGCTACAAGCCAATTTGGACAGAAGACTTAAGGGTATTGTTTCAACAAGCAGAGAGGTGACTCACATCAGCCAGATAAATCTGTCTTCTGCTTTAAGATTTGAACATGGAAGAGATTAAAAGAATGAATAAATTATTTTTTTAAAAAAAGACTTAAGCATGCCTTGGATGAAAAGGTGGAAAGGCTTAATTCCTGGAATTGTAGAATACTGGAGCCAGCAGGTATCTTGGAAACATTCTAGTTCAACCCCCTCACTTTACTTGACTACACTAAAGCCCGGAGAGATGATTTTCCCTAAGTTCTCACTGAACAGAACCAATGGAACTTGAATTCCAACGTTCCTTCTCACAGTTATAAGACTCTACTTAAAAAGCAAAGTTCATTTATGCTTGTTACTGTTTGGAGACAAGAAGGCTCAGTCTTGAGGCCCAGTGAGAAAATAAATGATCGTTACATTTGCCTGAAGCTTTTTTAGTTTCTAAAATTTGGTGCACTGTTTTAGCTCAGTTATTGCTTGTCTTTCACCTATAGGGACAACAATCTCCTGGTATTTGTCTCAAGTCTCCTATGCTTGCCATTCTGCTAGGTGCTGGGTGGGGGGATTAGAAAAGATTAAGACCCATCCCCTGCTGTCAAAGATAGGCAGTGTGGGAGACAGGACTAACAATGAGAGAACAATGGAAGGCAGTATGTGATTCAGAATAAAATGAGTAGTGCAGGCAATAAATGCTGTACAAGTTCAGAAGAGAGAGTTCTGGGAGCTGGGGGTGGGTGTTGGGGAGAGTGCAATTTTCCGTGGGATTTGAAGGGTGGGTAAGATTGTTTATGCAGATGGGGGGGAGGGTACTGTATTTGAGTGTGTATGCATGCACGTGTGTATGCACATGCACACACAGACACAGACTGGGTGGCATTTATTGAGCATTTTCTATGCACCAGATGCTACATAATGTTCTTCACGATTTCATTTATTTAAATGTGCATAGCACTGGGAATTAGGAAATCGATCATCAATCCTTGAATTGGTAGATGGACATGGAGGCACAGAGAGGTTGAAATTGTCCCAGCCAAGGTGACCCAAGTAAAGGACATAAACAGAATTAGAAACCAAGTCTTAAAAAACACTTGCCTTTTCTACTTATGAAAAAGAGAGGACTTTGTGGCTCTGGCAGAGAATTTAGCCTGGCTACAGACATTGAAGCTGGTCAGTTTGCAAACATAAGAACCCATGAGACCCAATTCCCGACTGAAGTATAGCGTGGAAATTGGAGGAATTAATGTAGTCACTTAATGAGTGCTATAACCTCATTCTTCCTTCCTTGATGATAGGAACTTGTTGTCTCCAGATGCTGTATGCCATTGCCAGGAGATCTGCAGCCTTGTCTGAATGTTCTGGTGGTTATGCTGCAGAGGATTTAACAAAAACACCTAAGGAGAAAGAACCCCAGAACCTCTGAATCAATTCGTTCTTCTTGTTGTTCTTTATTAATTAGCACTTGAAGAGTATCAGGGCAGATGGTAGATGCTATACAAAGCTTGGAATTAGATAAGGCTACCTGACTATATTTGTCTGGAAAACCAGAATTGGAAAGGGTGGGAGGCTCATGGCCCCATAATACCGTAGATTGTGTTTTTTGTTTAAGTCTGGCTGGCAGCCAATACCCAAAAGTGTTTCCCAGGCAAGGTGCCTGTGTTTTTTTTTGGATAGTCTCCTAACTCATTCCGAGTCTTCAATACATTTTAAATCCACCTGAGGTAGATTCTGACAACGTCGTTTTCCTGTTTTCTTGTCCCAGGAGCAGCAAATGACAGACGAGGGGGTAGAACGCAGCTGGGTCAGGGACTGGGTTTGCAGCGGTAGCCTAGATACCATTATCGGGCCCCTCCCACACCCACAGAGTCCGGTTGGCCTTTCAGAGGCTGGCCTCGAGGCCAGAAGCAGGTTGGGAAGCAGCTGCTCCCAGGCCGGGAGGGAGACGGGAAAGACAGCAGGGGAAGCTTCTCTCCCTCCGGCTAGTGGGAGCTCGAAGGCGTGGCGGGAGGAGAGAAGAAGGGCCGGGAGAGGGCGTGTCAGGAGTGGGCTGTGTGGCCTGAGGTAAAGAGAGAAAAATAAGGGAGCAGAGCTCGAAGGGGAAGAGCTGGAAAAAAGGAAAAGAAGCTTCCGTCCTTCCAAGGCACCGAAGTGGGGAGTGGCACCGTGGCTGGAAAGGTGAGAGAAGACGCCATCCCAGTCCCGCGCTAGCCTACTGAGTAGGGGCGGAAAAGAAGAGACGCCAAGAGAAGGTCATAGTCAGCAAAGAGCCCGAGTCAAGCTTGCCCCGCTGCTCAATGGACCTGCGTGCCCCACGAACTTAGTTAGGGTGGGCTAGGGGCTTTCGAGACGCCTGGGGGTACAAAGAAGTGCTCCAACGACCGGATCGCTGGGGGTGGCGTCAGTTCCTAAGGGTTCAAGCGCGGAAGCGAATTCCGTCCCGGGCGGTGAAGGAAGGTGGATGTGCACGCGTGCAGGCTCCCAGAGTGCCGGAGATGAGGCAGGCCGGGGAGGGGGAGGAGGCGGAGATCGGGCCAGAGGAGGGCGGGGGAAGACCGGGGAAGGGAGGCTGGGTAGGAGGTGTGAGCGGTGGAGGCCGCCGCGGGTAGCGGGCGAGGCCGCGGAGCGCCGGACCCCAGGCTTTGGGAAAGCGGGGCGCGCGGCGGAGCCGGACGGGTGGAGGGAGGCGGTGGCCGCGAGGGGGAGGAGAAAGGGAGGGGAAGAAGGAGGAAACGAGCGCGGCGGCAGCAGGGGGAGGAAGACAGGGAGGAGGAGCCGTGCGCGGCGGCAGCCGCCGGGGGAGCGGAGCGCCGGGGCGCGCCGGGTGCGCGGGAGCCAAGCAGGCGCCCGAGCCGGGGCCGCGGGCCGAGCGGCCGGTGAGTGAAGCCCCGAGGGGCGCGGCGGCCGGTCCCTGGGGGCCGGGCGGGCGGCGCGGGAAGCGGTGGCGCCGGGGTGGAGGGAGGACCGCCTGTAGCCCAGCCCCCAGCGGGCCCGGCCCTCCTCGGCTTCCTCCCGCCGCGGCGCTCCGGCTGGGCTGCGGGCGAGAGGGGGCAGGTCCCGGGCAGGCGGCGGGGCGGCGGGCGGGAGGAGGCGCTACCGGGAGGACGGGCGTCCGGGGCTGGGAGGTGGAGCCGGGGGCTCGACGGTGTACCCGGGGGCGGGAGGCTGGCCCGGGACGGCTCTAAATTGGCTGGAGGGGCCGGTCGGCGGCGAAGTTGCTAGCTGGGGGCAGAGACGGCCACGCGGTTGCAGGAGTAAGCGATTCCCCTGTGGCGGGAGGCGAGGAGTCCGGCGTGCCTGCCATCCCCGGTCGCCCTCCCTGCCTGCCCGGCCCGCTAGCTCTTCTCCTGGCCTCCGCGAGTCTCCTCCGCGAGAGATCGCTCTCACCCGGTATCCTCCACTCCCCCACCCCCGGTTAGCTCCCAAAGCATTACTGGGATCCCTTTGGCCCTTGCCCTGACCCTCCAGGCCACTGGCTTCCCCCCGTCCCTGCTTGCTTTGCCCCAGACCCATTCCTGTTTCTTCCCTCGCTAGTGAGCCCGCTCCCCGTTTGGTAATTCCCTATGCCATTGCCTCTTTGAGACCTTTTTTTTTTCCTCTCCTTCCTTTTAGATTGGCCAACGGCTCGTTTCCACCCTGCCTCGTTGGTGGCCACTGGAGAAGCGCGGGGGGCTCCCCAGACAGCCCTGGGGACAAGTTAGAGCCAGCACTTGACCCACCCCTCCCACGCCCCCACCCTCGCGTGTAGCTTCCCCACCCCTCCTCTAGGTGCTCCGGTATCTGGAGGGGGGTGTGGGAGTGGGGTTGTGCCCTCCTTACATGTCCCATCCCTCGGGCAACCCTCTGGACGTGCGTTCCATCTCGCTCTTGCTTACTGCACGGTGGTGGAGGGGAACCACTTGGCACCATGTCCCGGTATAGCTACCAAAGTCTCCTGGACTGGCTCTATGGGGGCGTGGACCCCAGTTTTGCAGGCAATGGGGGCCCCGACTGTGCTGCCTTCCTCTCTTGGCAGCAGCGGCTGCTGGAGAGTGTGGTGGTCCTGACCCTGGCCCTGTTGGAGATCCTGGTGGCCCTGCGGCATATCCTGAGGCAGACGAAGGAGGACGGTAGGGGTGGCCGTGGCTGCCAGCCAGAGCAGGTGACCCAGCGGCCAGAGGAAGGCAAGGAGAGCCTGAGCAAGAATCTGCTCTTAGTAGCCCTGTGCCTGACCTTCGGGGTGGAGGTGGGCTTTAAGTTCGCCACCAAGACCGTCATCTACCTGCTCAACCCCTGTCACCTGGTCACCATGATGCATGTGAGTCTGTTGACTTTTTCCTGGGCCACCTCAGTGACAAGAGTCCTTTTGTGTGCTCAGGACCCTTGGCCGGGTAGAGCACCTCATTCCTGTGGGAAGTGGGATCCTTAAAAATGATTCTCCAATGAGTGGCTGTGTTTTTGTGCAGATTTCAGATTTGGCTTTCTTGTACCTACCTTTGCACCGTATGTCAGCGCCACAGTGGAGGTGAGGAACACAGTGCCGGAGTCCTAGGGACGACGGGCACGAAAGCCCACTGCCTCCCCATCTTCACCTGTCCTGTCCTTTCACAGGCAGGAAATCCAGCCCTAACCAGGTTGCCCTTTCTGAATCACATGTGGGGACTGGGTCCCAACCCCTATGCCCTCTGCCATAGTTAATTTCCCAGAGGACTGGTGACACTCTTTCTTGGAGGTGGTCACATAAGGTTACTTATCTCCACTGTGGTGCTTTGGGGAAATACTTTTCTGGGTTTTGCTTAATGACACTTTTATTTGGGAGTTTATGGTCTTAGGGTGAGATCTGCCTCTGAACAGGGAGGCGCTGAATCAGCACCAACCTCCTGTTAAGTACTCTCTAAAACAGGCCCCACTTTGGGCTTGTGATCTCTATCCATGGTCAGAGGGTATTTATTTTGTGCACACCTCTCCATCTTTGCTCTCTTATTCTATCTCCTGTGGTTATGGTCTCTGAGAGAGGGGGGGAGAGAGAGAGAGAGCACAAGAGCGAGCCCAAGCTAATTTCTTTACCTCCCATTAGTGGTGCTAAGAAAAACAAATGGGATTGAAGAGGAGAGTTGCCAGATACATAAAAATAATCTGGGTGAGGACCAAGAGTGAGGCTGTCTTTCTGTACTCAGCCTTTGTGGAGAGCTGTTCTAAAATGATAAAATCATGGAGGAGGAGGAAGAGGAGAGGGAGAAAAAAATCTTTTTTAGATTTCAGGCTGTGGAATCCTGGTGTGTTTTATTCAGGGCTAGTTTTGAAACCTGTCATTAGCATCTTTATTGCTTTTATAGTTGTAGAAGGTTATTCTCAGGAGACAAGGTGACAACCCTGTGTAGGGCAAAAGGTTGAGATTATTATCTCCATTTCACAGGCCTGGCAGGACTTAGAGGTTGCTAGCCTGCAGCCAAAAGATGAATTAGCGACTGGGTTGGAAAGCTCACCCACACTTTTTGGGATGTAAACTGTGGCATGACCAGGCTGGAGTGACGGAGGCTGATCCCTAGGACACTGTATGTGCGATTTGCTGCCTCTGTGCCCCTAGCAGCTCACTGGAGTGTGGGTTTCTGGCCTCAGTTTTCCAATCTGTCCAATGTGGTGATTGTCCTCAAGCCCCCTCCAAGCCAGGCAGATGTGGGAGGAAGGTGTGGATAGCTTTGGAATAGAGAGGCTGCTATTGATGCGCATCGAGCAGGGCTGGAGTGGGCAGCAACTTCTTTCAAGAGAGGGCTTCTTGGGAAGTGATGCCATTCACAGGAAGCCCAGGGCTCTCCCAGCTAGACCTTCTGTGTAAATTTGAGCCAGTCCTCTTTCTCTCTTTTTTATGAATGGGCTTTTTGTTAATGAGAGGAAACAACACATCTCAGCCGCTGCTGCGTGAGGCTCGCGGGACAGGAGTGCTTTTTGGGGATGGCAGGTGGTGAGGGTCAGAGGGTGCCTCTTCTACAAAGGGATCTTGAGGCCTTTGGCAACCACGTATCTAGGAGGTCAACAAAGGAGTAAATTCAGCCTGACTGGGCCTGCTGCTGATGTGATGACGTCAAACCTGGCAGCACCATAGTTTTTAGTGGGAAGGTTTTTTAAAGGCTTTTAGAACACTCAGGAGACTTAGTTCTGGCATTAATTAGTTGTGTGACTTTGGGGAAAGTACTCTTCCTTGGCCTTGGTTTGTCAATCTGCAAAACAAGGCAGCAGGGTCACACTCCTAGCTCTGGACGATCTGTTTGTTCTGTGACGCTTTTCTCCTTAAATATGACCCAGGATGCAGCAGAGCTATTCTAAAAATGCTTTTGAACTCCTTGTGTGGAAAAAGAACATAGTTTCTTCTCCGCTGAGGTCAGGTGACCTTTAAAAAAATCTTTTCACCCTTGTTTATCTTTTGCTCCCTGTGTCTTCCTAGTGAAGTCCACCTGACCAGACCACCCTGTGCGAGCTGTGCAGATAATAATGGCATTTAGGACTGACTGAGTGTTGGAGGTTTAGGGGACAGAGAACTGATTGCTGTCACCTGTGTCTTTTTTTGTTGTCTTGTACTTAGCTTAAACCCTGAATGGTGGTGGAGGGCGAGATGGAGAAGGGGATCCTGCTGAGGAATTCCTCAGCCTCTCCTAATTATGCTCCTGTGTCCTTTACTCTCACTTTTTGTCCTTTCATTGGTAACCTCTGTTCTACTAGGTGATCTAGCCTTTGATGAATCCAGCATTCCATATCTGATCAATGACTTCCTGGGAAGCAGGAGTGTATGGATTTTTCACAAGGTGATGTGAGTCCTTAGAAAAATTAACAGCAGATGGTTGGAAACAGTTTTCTGTTGGTTACAGCAATGACTAATGATAGTAAGAATGGTTAATAATACCTCACATCTATCTAGCCTCTACTGACTATCAGGCACTTTCATGTGATTTATCTTATTTGGTGTTCTGGTAGATTAGCTTGGACTTGGAGAAAGAGATGTTAAAAATGTTCCCTATGATCATGTGCATGACAAAAGGGGGGATTTGAGTACAAACAAACAAATGCTTTGGCTAGTGAATTAGCTGAATTATGCTATATTCTGGTAGTAAACTGTAGATTTCAGAGCTCCTGATGAGTAAAGGGAGACTTTAGCCGAAATGAAATGGATCACTTTGGCAGAAACATTTGTGATGTGTGTCCCTCAACAGAATGACTCAGTTTTGACTTCATAGAAAGACCTTGTTCCTCAGAATCAGTGTGAGTTTGTAACAAGGGCAGTATTGCTTTAGGCCAGGAAATGGAGGAGTTGGAGGGAAATTGCTTACTTTCCCCATCTCCTATTTTTCTGTCTCTAAAATATTTACTCCCCAGGTCTTGTCACACAGACCCTCATACTGGCCCTGCTGCCTTTGGGTGACTGCCAACGTGAGAAGCATAAGGAGAGGCCGATCTGGTGTCTGAGTTCTGTTCTTGATTAATATTTCTGCTACCGGGTTTCTCTTTGGTCTTTTCTGACTTCTGGTAGAGGTTTGTGTGATAGAAGCAGCACCGACTCACAGCTTAGCTCGAGCAGGAGAGGCTTGTGGGTTCTGAGGACTCACAAGCCCCAAGGTTCACACACCCCTATTCAACAAGATCCCTTGCTGAATGTCAGTGGGATTTACCAGTTGCATCAGTAAGTATTTCTTCAAGCCTCGCTAGTCCCCTTGTGCATATAATTCAGGCAGGTATGTGTAACAGGGAAGGAGTTTACTGAGTGATTGTGCTGTTTTATGAAAAATCACCCAGCAAGTTGGTGGCAGATACGGCTTTAGAAATGAGATGCCACAGTGGGAATCAGGAAGAGATTCTCAGAGCTATTTAAGTGCTTAAATCCACAGTTTCCCAACTGAATAGATAAAAAGCTATTTTGACTGATTGTATTTATAAAGACTGTATTTATAAAATTAGTGGCCCTTTCTCTCCCTTCTCTCCACTTGCATTGTTTCTGTCTTAGGAACTTAATAAAAAGATCCCACTTTGGCTGTCTTGTCTAATTACTCAGTTCCTGTTGGTTCTATATGTGTCTATGTCGACATCTATTTGATGCTGAATTTAACCCTCCTTGACTATGTGCTTCCAGGCTGGGTACTGGCAGATAATAATTGATGTTATGGACCCTTGAGCCCCCAACCACTGGTTTTTAGGCAGTAATACTGAGTGCACCCTTTCCATTTGCAGAATGTGATTGCTATTTCATTTTCTGTTTGCTTTACATAATAGTAGAAATGTGGTATCCACCAAATATGACTTACGTGCTTTTGGTTCACTCTTTCATTTTCTCATTCTCACCCTCCTTGCTGAAAGTGTAGAATGGCACACATTCAGAGCATTGCTGAAAGTGTAGAATGGAACATATTCAGAGCATTGCTGAAAGTGTAGAATGGCACATATTCAGAGCATTGCTGAGGTTTTTGAGACACCCTTAGGGGGCTCACCGAATGCATACTGGTAGTAGGCTCCATTTTTTTTCAGTGATGACTTGGTTTTGGAGGAAACTTGATGGGTTTGAAAACTTGGCTTTCTGCCCTTTTCTACCCCCATTCCCTGTACACATACCCTCCCTGGCTTTAGACCTGCCACACCTCCTTCCCCCACCTGTTGTCTGGAGCACTCTGATTGCTCTAGCTTGGTGTTGACACGGGTGGGTAATGGGTACAATGAGGGGTTCAGCCATCTGATGAGAACATATCAGATAGACGGTGGCCTGTGTTATCAGTCTGGAGGGACAGGCAGGGATGTTTATATGGGCCTTGGCAGTGAGGCGTGACACTCCTTTTTTGATTTATATTTTACCCCAGGGAATTTTGCAGAGAATTTTTCCATCTTTCATGGTTACAGTCTATGTGGGCTGTCCATTATAAAGAGAAGTGGCATGGATTGGGGGATTCAGAACCCACAGATTCAAAATTAGGGTGCTCATTTTGCTCATGGCTTGCTAGGGCAACATAAGTAAATTATTTAACCTTTTCTTGGCTCAGTCTTCTTCATGAAATGGGCCACTTTAGAAACATAGCATTTGAATCTGAATAACTATGTGGTCACTTAAACAGAGAAGCTGGGTAAAACGAACCCAAGTTGGCAGGTAACCAGTATTTTATTTTTTGCCTCTGATTCAGAAACTGAATCTCTTTTTTGGACATCTATGAAAATCCATCCCTCTAATCATTTGTGGTGCTTTTCTCTGCATCTATGCTGAGTCCTCTCACCCTTCTAATACGAAAATGAATCCTCGTGGCCTTCTGGCTCTTGCCCACCGTGTACTTGCTAGTACAAACCATCTTGGTGCTTGCTTTTCAACTATAGTGTGTTGCTGGCTCTCACTCGGGGGAGCTGCAGGCTCCCTAGATTTTCATCCCTTTCCTAGACTCTCACCACTCTTTGTCATCTCCATGGGATTTGTTGTGTGTTCCTACCTGATTGGTAGGTGGGTACTTGTGAAGATTCTGCTCTGTGCAACCTTCCCAGATGACCCTGACTTGCCTCCAGTTAGTCCAGTCATTCCAGTAGGACTTTTGACCTTCTTTCTCAACTCTCAGTCTGACCACACCTCAGACTCTTGAGCTCTTTCACGTATGCCTTTTTGTGCACATAGGTAACTCTGTCAGCCTTAGTCTGGATCATGTGTGTTTGTTCAGTCCCCACCTTTAGTGTGGACACATTGAAGAAGGGACTAGTGTATTTTTTTCTCAGTAAGTCCCTGTAGAGCGGAATACAATATCGTAGCCACATGCATTGTTTCATTTATGCTGCATAATGCTGGCTGGCTGGCTGATGGGACTGACTTTTTTTCCTCCCTTTGTGCTTTTCCCTCTGGTGGGTCCTTTCTGTGTTCCCTTTGAGGTCCCTTGGGCATTGTTCTTAAGTCTCTTGTGCCCATTAAGAAACTCTCCTGTTTTCTGAAATAGGGAATAGAGGTAGCTCCTGCTCACCCATCTTTTTGTTGCATTTCCATCACAAAGAGCTGGTTATTAGAACTGCAGGCAGCCCCTCTCTGCCCAAAGTATCTGCTTGCCTTTTATCCCAATGAGTAAATTATGCTTGCATCTTGGTCTCCCTCCTTTGGTAGACATCTGGACGTGCCTACTTTCTTCTTTTGCTTCTTTAATAGAATATACATTTTCAAAAATGTTATTAGGCTAGTGACTCACTCTCCATCTCTCTCTCCCTTCTGCAGCATTCAGTGGGTAGTTCATTGTTAATCATGCCTTATTGAAAGTACCCTTTGCAAAAAGAGCCAGGTTTCTCCACTGCTCTTGATCTTCATATCTTCTTTTTGGTTACTTTTTTCAGCTTTATTGCAGTATAGTTGACAAAGAAAATTGTGGAGTATTTAAATTGTACAATGCGATGATTTGATATATGCCCATGTGGTGAACACCCCCACCCTGCATATTTTTCTCAGGTGCTCCACTTTGCCCATAAGTAGCCACTTGCACATGAAGGCGCTCTGGGAGTGGAGAATAGTGATGCTTGAACTTCCTTTGAGCAACACTGGGAGGCTTGCTATCAAGCAGATACCTGGTTCTCTACACAGGCATGGGGTGGGTTAGAGGGAGAATGGGGGTCTGCAGGTATGGTAAACTTGTGAGGGATTCTTTACTGGGGAGGCTTGGATCCCACTGTAAGAGAAATTAAATAGTGGCTAATGTATTACTTAGGAGGTCGGTCCATATACTCATCTTGCTGGCGGTCTGGGTGGCCCATCTGCAGGGCATTCCATCTTCTGACAGCACCAGAGTTGAGTCAAGAACTTGAAATGCCCATGCCGTCAGAGGAGGTGATAGCCCGGTTACTGTGAGGTGGATTTTAAGGACGATTTGGAATTTCAGTGGCCTTTTTGGTGACAAGGGCTTATGTCAATGGAGTATTTCAGTTGGGCCTCCTGCCATACCTTCTGTATTCCTTCCCTTCTTTCCAGCCCCTCAAGATTGTCAGAAATGAATAAGAGGAATTATGGACACATAGCTGTTGCATGCTAACTCTTTGTTGGTAGGATTCTTGTTTTACATACTCAGGTGAATTTATTCACTCTTGATCCAGTCAGCCCATTAGGTGTCAAACATTGTACCAGGTCCTGGATATTCAAAGATAAGAAAGAATCATTACTTACCCTTATGTTGCTCACGTTTCAGAGAGACAGGCAAGAAAACAGGTCAATGCAACTACAACCTCATAGATACAGGCACATAGTTCAATAGAACATAGGGAACAGAGGATTTCTTTCCTAGTGCCATCATGGATGACTTCCTTGAGGCAGTGATATTTGAGCTGGTGCATGAAGGAAACATATTAGCTCCTTGAGATCATAGACCCTTGCTCATCTTCTTTCCTCATCTAGTGCCTCTAGTAGGGCCTGGCTCATAGTAGAAACTCATGTGTGAGTGAATGTGTAGGAATTCATTGGGCATTGCAATAAGGAAGGGGATGCTATGTATAAGTAGCAATGTATGTATTGGAAACTGAAAAGACAGAACAAAAAAAGCAATATATGCAAAGACACAGAGTTGCTTTCTCTTTCATGACAAAGTCTCTTATATGTAACCTGGGGTCGGTCACATTTGTTAACAGGGAGGGGCAGATTTCTTCTTTCTCCCTTGGCAAACCAAGTAAAACTCAAGGAATACTTGTGTCATTTCTGGGCTGTTGATAAGCAAACTGTAGTTGCCCATGGATCCTCGATAGGGGGCTTATGAGCTAGGGAATTATGTTCTCTGTGCTGTCCCAAGGAGAAGACACATAGAGTACTGTCAAGGGTAGACACTGAGTATTGATGAGTGTGAGCACACATTAAATCAAGGAAATGAAATAGCAGGCCTCCCACCTGTGACCAGAAGACTGTTTTTAAAGTGACCATTGGCATGGTGGCTGCCTCTACCAAGTCCACAGCAGAGCTGATGAAATGTTCTGCCCGTCTCTCTTTTTCTTATTCCTAGTCCCTGCTTCCAAGTTTCTTCTCTGATCCACCCCATATGAACTTGCCTCCTTCTAGAGTACCCCAAATCCAAAGCAATTCCGTCAAGGACTTGAAATGCCCTTGCCATCAGAGGAGGTGATAGCCATTAAGGAATTAGGAAGAACTGATGTTTCATTTAAGAGATTCATACTCAAGTATAAATGGCTCATAGATTCTGCTGGGCCTGGAGTAGGGAATGAGTTTTATAAAGGACTTTGTTTCCCTCACTTGATCTCTGATTGGTGGAGTATATTTTGTGAGCAGGTAGCGTTTTCCCATATTTCTTGCCCAGATTTTGGCCTTGGTCCTACCTCCAGACCTTCCCCAAAGCTTATCAGTATCTCAGGGTTCTCAGTGTCTTAAACCCTACTTGCTGATACCAATTTAATCTCCCTCCAAAGTGCTTGGATGCAGCCATTAGATCTGAAGATCTGAGGAGGACTCCTCCTCTTCTGAGTAGCAGTCCTCCTTATTGACTCAGCTTTTCCCGGGGACAAAGGTGCCAGTTAAACGGCATGGCTTGTATATCTCATATGCATGTATATCAAGGGATATGAACCTGTTGCTTGCATGGGACCTGGGATCCTAAAGGTGGGGTGGGGTGGGGTGGGGTTGGAGTCTCTCTGTATTTCCTTTCTAGGGGCTGCTGGAGGAAATGCCAGTGTGAGGCAGGGGAGGAGAGTGAGACTTTCCTTGACTGGGCTGAGTGGCTCTGAGGGAAGGGAATGATTGGCAGGGACCAGGAAAGTTTGAGAGGATTGGTCTGTTTGGCAGAAAGAGTCCAAGCTCTATCCAGTGGGTAGGTGTTAAGGTGGGTAGAAGAGGGACAGGTGAAATGATCTGCAGGTAAAAGGAAGGCTGAGTCCATTCCAGTCCCATTCGGATGCCTTCAGTCTTGCTGTCTCCATCACACATCAGCAGTGGTGAAAACTCAGGGTGCATGTTGCCTGTGAATTGAATTGCCTTTGCCAATCGACCAGCTGTGTTTGCAGAAAAACTGACTGACTGTGCTCTGGCTGTTGCTAGCAAAGACATGTTTCATTCAGGTGCTGATTAAATAAGGCCCAGAGCCAGACTGCACATTAAAGCCCTAACTATGACTCTAGGATCCCTCGGGTGAACACCTAGTATATGTTCTAGGCAGCGCATTAGCTGAGACAACTGGATATGAGGTGTTTTCTTCAGAAATCAGGTTGAGGGGAAATGGGGGTGAGGAGAGACTTGTAGAAAGAGTCTTGATCCTCTTTTTCTAGATTAGTCTATTCCAAGTTGCTGGCATGTACATGGAAGGGCCAGCCAGCCTTCCTCGTTGGCGTTGACTTGCCAACTCCCTGGGCCCCTGTAGGTTTAGACTGGAATGCACTAGGGAGCCTGTCTAAGTACAGCAACAGAAATGCCTCCTTTTCCTAATGCAGGATCAGCTTTGTGGGCTGAGCTTTGGAACACATTTCCTGGGTTTGTATTTGGGTCCCATCACCATGTGACCTCTCCCTGTTACTTAACTGACCTGAACGTCTGTTTCACTCATCTGTAAGATGGGAATAAAAGTAGCATCTGACCTGATGGAGTTGTGAGAATTAAATTTAATAATTGAAATCAAGCATTTAGCAGTTCTGGTTCTTTGTGAGCATGCGGTAAATGTTAGTAATTTTTCATAGTACTAATATATAGATTGCAAGGCAGCGGTGACATACTACTGACCAAGAGGACAAACTTGAGGGCAGTAAGGACCCAGGTTCAAATCCTACCACTAGCTGTGTAACCATTGGCGAGTTCCTTAACTATTCTGATCCTTGTTTCCACATTTGTAAAATGGAACAATAATCATACCTACCTTGTGGAGCTGCTATGAGGATTCAGTGGGAAAATATCAATAAAGCACTCAAAATAGACTGACTCTTAGGAAACATTCAGTACATTTTTAGCAGTGAAGATAGTGAGGGTGACAATGGGGATCATTCATCATTATCATCATGGGTGTGGGAACTTGGATGTTTGACCTTGGAAGAAGCTTCGGGAATCTCAACTAAGCAGTTTCCCTGTAATGTTTGGTTCACACAAGTGGGCAGGCAGTTGGGTTCTATGAAGTCCTCCTAGTCTCTCTATAAGGCAGAATTACTTGACTATTAGAGGCCTAAGGGCAGCTGTGTGGGTAATCCAAAGCCACCTTAAATCACCCAGTTCCTTCTGTAGAACTGGGATCTTGTCTCTTGTAGGAAGCTTGGCTTCGCAGAACCTCTCAGCCTCCTACTAACTCTGCTCTCCATGATGCAAGCAGGCCTGACCTTGAACAGCTTGGGAAAACAGCGAGTACATGACAGAGATATGGAAGGAGTGGCAAAGACAGGTGCTCACATTTAGTTTTTACTTTTTTGTTTGATTGAGAGGAATGCATCTTTCCTCAGTGCCACCTGTTGCCGGGCTTAGGAAGAAGGACTGTTCCCAGGGCTCCTAGGAGAGGCAGAATTAAAGTAGGCCAGAATCCGTAGCTGAAAGGGCAGCACAGTGGAGTGGGAAATACGCCACTTGGGGGAGTGCACTTTCATGTTGTCTTGCCTGGCACATCAGCAAGTGGGCAGAAAAAAAAAATCCCTGTATCCCCAATAACCCTCTCTTGTTTTCTAGACTGGCTACTCTGCTTCAAGATAGACTGTTCAGCGGCCTAAACTGCCAGTCACTGCAGGAAGGCCCCTTAAAAAGCAGGCTTCCTGGGCTAAGCCTTGGTCCTATGATTTTACAGCCTTCTCCCCCTCTCACTCACCAAGGCCATTGGAAGGCCTCCAGGCATATTTCCAAGTACTGTGGCTACATAGGCAGTTCCTTCTTCTTGCAGTGGAGGGAATTAAGAAGGCTAAGGTCATGTTTTCTGTAATAATCCTGGTTCCCTGGGAGGAGCTGGCTTGGAGGGCATGTCTAAAACAAACAGCAACCCAAAGAAACAGCAACCCTTAGAAATTAGCTTGTGGAAGGTCACTCCGTCCAAGACCTAGGGGAGATCGGAACAAAGGGTCCTCTTCATATCACCACTTGTTCCTTGTCAGTTTGCATTTGTTAAGAATTTCCTTTTTTAAGTTCCAGGCACTTGAGAGTGTGTGCCTGTGCTCACTCTTTATTCTCTCCACTGCACTTTATTCTGTGTGCCCTGCAGGAATGTTGCTGAAGGTCAAATGCATAAGTGTGTTATTATCTTCAGCACATTTACACTTAGCCCCTAGGGCAGCTGATTGCTGTTTCATAGGGGCTTTACTGCCTATTTCCCAGGTTCCCAGTCCCACCAGGAATATTGGGGTGCACTGAGGAAAGAGGCCAGGTGCACCTCTGGATTTCCATGCTGCTCCCTGGACTTTCCAGTTCAACTCTCCTCAGACTAGCCCTGCAAGCTTGCACCAAGCCAAGGCCATGTTGTGTTTGCTTGTGGCCTTTCTGGCCAGTGAGGCGACAGAATGGATCACACCCCTCCTTCCCACACTGTGGCTGTTCTCCCTGGGTGGGGCTCTGTGGGAGGGGTGTCATCTTGGACAGGGGAGGTCAGAGCTGGCCTTCTGGCTGAGGCTGGCTTAGATTTGAGGAGAAAAATGTGAAACCTGCTGTGTCACACACGGAGGGTCCTGACCGACCAAGTGCTGTGTTTGCTCAGATGGACACAAGATACAAAGCAGGCTTGGACCATCTTCCCGAATTTCTTACTCCCTGCTTTGGGTCTGTCCAGAAAAACAGTGTGCACAGTACAGCATGGCCTGCACCTGTTGTTTTTTAATCCCCCTTTTTTACGGTCATTCTCCATGAACTGACGATTAATACTGCTTCCTCCCACTTATATTTATTTTTCACTCTTCCCCTAGGATTGAGGTCTCATTTTCCAGTCATGTTCCAGGGACAGTAAGGACAGCTGATCCTTTGGGGTGCCCTCAGATCTTTTTAAAATGCTGGAACCTGATTCCCATGAGCAAAAAAGAATCTTTCTTAGGAGAAAGAAGTTATTATCCATTTTGATTATCTCTTACACTGCCTGGGAAGTAGAAATCCTACTGCTTATAATGTTTTTGAATATCTCTATATCCAGGACACATTGCTAAGTGTCACTGCCTTTCATTAAGGTCATTTTTATTTTATGGTACCCTTGGTTCTGGCTGATTTCAGAGCTAAAAAGAAACTCAGACATCACACTTAGCCTCTTCCCTTGTTGTTTTTTTTTTTTTTGTTTGTTTGTTTTGTTTTTTGCATATGCATGAACTGAGACCCAGAGAGGTGAAGTGACTTGCCCATAGTCACACAGCTACGTAGAAGCAGGACAAAATTCACTTTCCCTCCAGAATACCAGACATGGTTCCTTTTGCCCCTAACCATTCCCACATAAAAGGAACTAGATTTTTTTCCTTCCCATTAGCAGAGAACCAGAAATCTTGTGATTTTTGTTGTCGGTGGCAGATGTGATCATAAGGACCCCATGGCTGCAGGCCACTTCTGTACCCGATTACAAAGCAGCTGCTTTGTCAGTGTGATTTTCTGCCTTCATTTCCTTCCTTCTTCAGACAAGCCTGGCTCAAGTGACATGGTTGCTTGCTATTTGCCCTGGGTAGGCCGTCCAGGGAGGCATGTGCCCTCCGAGAACTGTGTGTAAAGCTTGTGTGCAGTGCTACAAGGTATGTTTTTGCTTGGAAATGGGACCCATTCAGGTAGGGATATAGCTGAGATTATGAACAGTTGTATGAGGCTCGTGGCCAAGGACCAGTGTCAGAACCCAGAACTTTTGTCCAACAGAGGTGACAGATGTCAGAAAAGAAAAGGGTCGAAGTTATCTGGTAACCCCACAGAAGAGGCCTGTTTACTGTGGTAAACAAGACAAGGTGGTAGAGAAGACGTGGATGAAGTATTAGAGAGACATGGACCTTTTCATATGATGGATAAAACAGTAGTTTTTTGTGCTTTAATCTTCTTATTTAACAGAATATTGTGTAAATGTTAAGAGTGCAGGTTCTGAATCAGACCAGCAAGCTCTGCTGATTTCTAGCTAAGTGGCCTGGGGCATGTGAATGGAGCTCTGTGGAACTGTTTACTTATCTGTAAAATGGGGATAATAGTATATTCTTTGTGGAGTTCTTATGAGAATTAAATGCCTGGCTACATGGAAAGTATGTAGAACAGTATGTGGTATATGGCAAGTGCTTCATAAATACAGTTTATAACTGTAACCATCTATAAATGAAGGGTGATCTTTTCCCTTTTCCCTTTCAATCTCATCGGGTCAGCCTGAGGCTCAAGGGAAATAATGTACGTTAACATGCCTTATGAATTTATAGTGCTGTCTACATGGGCAGAATTGTCTTTTGAGAGCACAGACATATAACGGTTTAATAGCCTATTGGTTCTAGGAGTAGGTATTGTGGCTGCTCCTCTGGTGATATGGGAAAAGGACAGAGGATAGTTTTCTATGTAGCATTATACAAAGGCTAGGATCATCAAGAAATGCCTATCTGTGCTTTTCCACTCTTGGGGTACTCAAGGGTTCTTAAGAGCTGTTCATCTCTCATAGGATGGTTGGAGGATTTGGAATGAAAAGCAAGGATTATGAGATTGTTCCTTCAGTGCTCCTGTCTTGTTAATAGCCCCACCATCCATCTAATGACCAAGGTTAAATCCCTTGAAACCATGACCTATTTCTGTTCCTCCCTTCCTTCCTTCCATCATCACAGTCTCTAAGTCATCAGGACTCAATCTTTCCCCATCTCTTCTATTTGTCTCTTCCTTTTCTTTGATTTCTCTGCCCTAATTCATCAGTTTATCATCATCATCAGTGCCGTGATTACAACAGCCTCCTGACTGATCTTCCCTTCTCTAGTTGTCTTCCTGCTCTGTCTATTCTTTACACTGCTGCCAGGAGTAAAACACATGTTGGGACATGCCACATTCCCTTGCTTAAAACCCTTCTGTAGTTCCCTATTGCCTTATACCTTATGCTTACAACTTATGGTGCTCTGAGCTGACTTTGTTAATCAGGGCTAGGCAGACTTTCCCAAAGAGTTTCCGTATAGATTCAAAATCCTTTTTAGCGTAGCATTTTTGGTAGCTACTATCAATCACTTGGAATTGGCACATAGACTCTGGCTGGCAGCTAGATAAACCCTCTAGAGAAAGTCTGAACTCTTTAGGATAGAACTCAGGAGCACTATGATCTTGACTATCAACCTTTCCATCTAGCTTTGTCCTCGAAAACAGTTTTGCATATGTGTATAGTGCAGCTCCGTGCTCCTCAGAGTTTGTTTTATTTATGCTGTACCTTCAGCCAGAAATATTCTTTTCTCTTAAAATGCTAGTTATCATTCAGTGCTCATCCCAAATATTCCCTAAAGCTTTTTCAAGCCTCCAGGTCAGCGCGAGCTGCTCTTGTCTATTGTAGCATTTTCTTCTGCCTTGTCTTGCGGGCTTGTTTATGTGTCTTCCCCGTTCCTTCAGTTGTGTGCTCCCTGAATGCAAGGTCTGTGTTGTTATTTCCATTGCCGGCAGCATCCAGTGCGTAGTAGACTTGTAATTAAAACATTTAATTGAGTCTAGTCTGATCCCTTTGTTTTTCAGATGAGGAAACTGAGGTTTATAGGAAAAGGTCATAAGAGTTCATTTTGGGGATTGTTTAGTTTCTGAGCTTGGAGACATTAAGACTGGAATGTCCAGCAGGCAGTTGAAATGTGCTTAGGGCTAGAAAGGTCAATTTAAGAAGCTTTTGTTTAGAGATGATAAAGGCAGAGAAGACCAGAACATCATACAGATTAGGGAAGAGACAGAAAAAAAACATTCTGTGGAATTCCTGCCTTTGGGCCAGAGACTCCACTCAGTCAAAGGACACTCAAGTGAGGCATGAGTTTCAGGAAGCAAAGACATGTCCTCTCTGTCATATGGTATGAAGAGGTTGAGACCAAAGAGGACTTGAGAGAAGACAGTCGTAATTGGTATAGCCGAGTCCTGTGGCCAGCCATCCACCCACTTATAAATATTTACCCTAGAAATGTTTGTGGGTGAATCGTTGCTTGCAGGGACATTTATAGCATCAGTATTGGGGACTAGAGAATGTTGAGAATCATTCCACTAGTAGCAGAGTGGTAAATATGGCCAGTGGAATATTGTGCAGCTTTTAAAAGAGAGACTGATCTCTGTATTCACTTTCAAAGATGCTGACACTATTTTCTTAGAAATAAAAAATAAACCACCAAAGTTGCAGAACACTATGCCTGATAGAAACGCATCTCCTAAGAAAGCAACAAAGCTTTTTATACGTTCCTGTTTATGAACCCGTAGTAAAGTCTAGAAGAATATGTATGAAATAGTGCTTACTTCTGATGTTTAGGAGTGGGGGATGCACTCTTAGCACATTTCTATAGTGTTTGATTTGGTGTAATTACACATTTTTTTGGTAATTAAAAAAGAAAAGTTAAAGGGCGGAAGGAGATAATTGGTGGCCCAGGAGAAGAGTTTCAGTGGGTGAACTTGGAAGCAGCACATCAGAGATTTGGTAGGCTGTGCCCATGACCCTGACTGCCTGTGTAGCTGCTTGGGGTAAGGCAGGGTGCCTGGAGAGACTACTGTTGGAATGGGCAGCACACCCTTTGTCAGAATGTTCAGCTGAAAAGGGAGGGGATCAGTAAGGGTGTAGTGAAGTAGCTAAGAGGCAGTCAGAGGCTGATTAAGAAGGGATTACAAAACCAAACCAAAGTGTGTGTCTGTCTGACAGAGGGGAGCCATGCAGAGAGGGAGAGAAAAGTGTGCTTTTCGGGAGGGAGCAAGAAAGGAAGAGATGATGGAGGGAGGATGAGAAAGGGAGTGGATGATATAGTGGAAGAGGGAGTGTGGGTGTGCTGGGGCGGGTGGTGAGTGCTGAGCTTTGGAGGGAGTGGAGAGTACTCAAAGCTGCAAGGAGCCATTAGTATGAGTTAGCGTGTAGGGCAATTGAGAAAGGACAAATCAGCTGCCAACTTTAGGAGAGAAGTTTCACAAAATGTCTCCGGTCAATGAAGTCTCCAGTAAATGAGATGTTGGACAGTAGGCTGGACTAGCTAATTGCCTTTACTGACTGAGTGTTTAGAAAGCCCCCCCCTTTTTTGTTTAGGTTTTGGTTGCCAAAAAATGTTTTGGCCATGGCAGTTATCTTAACCGTACAGAGAATAGTCTGGTAAGTGACTGCAGGGGAACTTAGGAGGTTCTCAGAAAACTGAGTTATCTACTGGCCTGTTCCTAAGTTTGGGAACTGAAAGTAGAGATAGACAAGGTCGAAGCCAAGTGTCCTCAGCCCTGGCTTCGCCTTATAGCTGCCTGGGGAAACATTTAAAAAATAGCAAACTTGTTGCCCCCAGCCCATTCTTAGATCACTTTCTGGACTGCAGTCTGGAAGTCAGCATTTTTAAAGCTCCTCAAGTGATGCAAGTATGTCCTCAGAGTTAGCAACCATCAGGGTGGACAACTGGATGAAATACGTTTCAGTCATAACTGGCTCCCAGAAGTGCATACGTGTGTGTTTGTGTGAATGTGTGTAGCACTATCAATGCACATATGCCCTCTTTTCTGTTCTCAAAGCCCCAGGTAGGGGCCAGGGGATACATCCTAATCAAGTGCTCAACCTACTGTGTGCTAGTTAATTGTTAGTCTGTCAGGAGAGATCAGGGACTGAAGGGATAAGACTTAGGCATCCCTTGATAATAAATAACTGCACTTACTGGACCTGGCACCGCCTAGGTGAACTGACTCACCCTGAATCATACAGTTTAACAGGCGGGTGCCAGCACCAGGCCTAGGCCAACCCTTTTTCCACAACAGCACAGAGTGCCTGGCACCTTGGTGTTCAGTCGTCACATGAAGTGGCAAGAAGCTTTGTGTTCTTATGCAGTGCTTCTTTTTATTAGAAGCCCAGGAGTGGTAAGATCTAACATATTTGAACAATCTGCTGGGGGAGCGTTGAGGAGAGAGAGCTTCCTGGCATGTGAGAGTCCCATGTTCTGTTCCGCACTGTGCAGCAAATCTGTGTGTTGCTCAACAGTTATTACTCTGGGTCTGGAAAGTGGGGGTTCTGAGATACGCAATAAATACCAGACAAGGTTTCTGCTCCCAAGGGAGCTGATTATCAGGGCTCATTTACGGTGTCAAAGTACTGCATTTTCTAAGTGGCAGGTTTTGTACATAACTTATAACAGGCAAATCTGGAGGACAGAGGGCTTTGCAATATCCTGGGTGCAAGCCCTTTTTGTGGCTGCTGGGTCTAGCTGCCCCAGCAGGAAGCTATTTGCCCAAGGCCATAGCCCTTGGGAATGGCAGGGTCCTGAGTGGCGCCAGTGCACCCTTCCGTTGATCGGTTGCCGGATGAGTGAACCTAATGGCCCATGTCAAAACTTGAAGGAGAATTCCATTTTGTGCTTTTTAATTTCCAACTTCCTTATGGTGGAGAGATGGCCATTTGGATTTCAGTCGTTTTTAAAACCTTGCCTGGGGAGGGGCAGCAGTGGTTACTGGCATCGTGCTCATGCTTGGGAGGCCTACACGTGACTGATTTTCCCTTTACTGAAAGCCATTGACTCTAATCTAGTTATAACACTTTCCTACTCTTTTGAAGAGGCAATCCCAAGCTAAATATGTTCAACTTCTTTGCAGCTGAGTTTCTCTCTTTTGGGCAATCTTTTT
Source organism: Uropsilus gracilis (assembly GCA_004024945.1). Lineage (NCBI taxonomy): Eukaryota > Metazoa > Chordata > Mammalia > Eulipotyphla > Talpidae > Uropsilus > Uropsilus gracilis. The sequence continues at coordinate 5,323 of PVHY01012856.1, read as the reverse complement.
GTGAAACTTGCCTTAGAGGTGGGCAAAACCTCGGGTTCAATGTGGACCTGAGAATGAGTGTACTGAGGCAGGTTCCTAGGAGTCAGGTTGCCTCTGTCACAACAACTGTTCCCAACTCAGAACTTTCATTCTAACTCTGGGGCTGTCTCTGAAGAGTCAGAAGGAATTTTCAAAGTTCTGTCCTTGCAAAGAAAGGACGAGAAACCTGGCAGCTCTGTGTTCACCTGGGCCAGCTTAGGGCAGTCGTCACAGTTGCAGAACATGAGCCATTGTGTCAGGCATGCCACGGGGTCAGTGCTATGTTCAGCGTCCCCTTTTACAGATAAAGAAAATAAGATTCTGAGAGGCTAAGTAACATGTCCAATGCCACACGGCTAGAAAGTGGCCAAGCTGGGATGGCCAATGCTAATGCTGGTGCTATTAGTCACGAGGCTAATAGATGCTAGCATGCAAATCAGTTACCATGACATTTTTTTTTCTTCACAAAGAGTAATCTTCCAGTTTTTTGCAAGCCAATGTAAAGAACTAGTCAGAAGCAAGAGTTGGGCCTACAGTCCCGGTCTATTGTAAGGTGGTCTGTGTTAGGTGGCCTGTCAGTTACCAGCACTGCGGATTCAGGTCAGCTACTTCCTTTCTCTGGAATTTTCTTTCTGTATCCGTAAATGAGAGGGTTGGATCAGATGACATCAAAGATTTCTACTAGCTCTGACATGAAGTGACTCTTGCCTTCATTTCCTACTTCCTAGCAGAATGCAAAAATCACAGAACTGGATGAGGAAAAAAATGTATCAGAAATGTAAATGTGGGGCAAATCCTATCATGTTTCCAGGAGGGCCTTCCTGGAAGGGTTGGTTAACTTCAGTTGCCTTTACCATGGTTAGGTGGTCATATTATTGGCTCTGTTTTCCCTTGAAAATTTAAAAAGGATGGCGTTTTGTTTCAGTTACCTACTTTCCCACTTCAGAAAGTACTAGATTTCTTAAGGCAGGCCTTGTTGTCCCTAAAATTAGTTCAAAAGCTCAAATAAAGACTGAAAGGTGACAGGGCTTTTTTGTATAGGGAGGGGTTTCTATTGCTTTGCACTATGTTGGGATTACTAGAATTTGTGTTGTTTTGCACTATCTGTGAGATAGTGATTTCTAGAAGAGAAGCACCTTAAACAGCAGATTGTACATGCAACTTTTATTACTCTTCAGAGTTTAAGGGTAGATCGATACTTACCTAGGTCTAGTGTAATTTACCTTTCATTCATTTGTTTTGTCATTAAAAGTCATTCCGTGATCCAGAACACTAAGGTTAATGGTGTACAAAACCCATGTGATGCTGCCACTAGAATAGTCCCATTGATCTTAAAAGTATTTTTGTTGTTGGGGAATGTGGGTGTGTGTGCTTGAACATGGAAGTGCTTATTTTGAATGGCATGTGTAGCTGTTTGTGTCTTGTCTCGTCTGTTGCCTGCTCAGATTGGAGACTGCCATAGGAGGCACAGAATCACGTAGCTGGGGACAGGAGGCCCAGCAGGGAGACTTTGATGGCTCTGGTGGTTGACCCCATTGTCAGTGCTGCATGTACATTAACCATGTACCTATGGATCCCAGGCTCCAGTCCTTGAAATATTCATCATTTGTGGGCAGTCAAGTCTTTTAGCTCTGTCATATTGCCATAAGGAAGGAGTTAAATATGTAGTAGTTTCAAAATCCAAGCCACATGTACATCCTGTTCTTTGTACATCCTGTTCTTCAGCTAGCAATCCCCATATCACAAGCTGATTTTCACCGTATTCTCACCCGGATCTGGGTTAGGTGGATGGTCCAGCCTCAAAGATGCTGGTTTTCAGAAAAAGTGAGTGAAATAGATCACATGGTGACATTTTTTTTCTGCGGGCTTTGGGGGAAATAGCACTCAGTCAATCGCTGGAAGGCTCCAGCATTCCATCTGATGACATCACAAACACCTTGTTGGATATCCTGCTGGTTCGTTGATTTTCGGTCTTCTGTTCACGTAATGAGTGTCTGCATCACCATTTTAATTCTGGCCTTTGGTCTCAGAAGAACAGAAATCCATGGCTTCACATACTTAATGGCAACTTCTCTCCTCTGCGTGTCAGGACCTAAGCTTTGTGTTTCTCTGTTTACCTTAGTTTAGGGCTTTGGAATCAGGAATCAGAAAGGGGTGTTGAGTGAGGGGATTGGGGAATAATATGGAGGGGAGGGATGTACCTAAGGGGAATGTGACCAATATTGAGTGAAATTACAAAATAAAAAAAATTTTAAATAAGTAAATAAAGTAAAAGTATCTTAAGTGACAAAGAAGAAAAGAAAAGAAAAGAAAAAGAATATAATGGCTGCAAAGGAAGAGGCAAGGGTCTCATTATTTGCAAATGAGCAATAGGTGCTCATTTCTAGCACTTGTGAGTGGTGTGCCTTTAAGTAAGTTACCTGATCACCTTTACCCCTGTTAATCATTTGTAAAATGGGGTTACAAATACTGTCTTCCCCATCAGATAATGGAGTGAAGTTAATGAGTTAATTTTGGGGGAGCTGTGAGAAAAGTGTATGGAACATAGTGTTATTTTAGTTCCTGTCTTCTTCCCTCCTCCCAAGAAATTGACCCTTTGGCTAGCTGTTCTTCTCAAGCCTTTCGAAGTTCTCCTGACACTCATCTGGCCAAAGGGACTGAGGTTTGCCTTTTCTTTTGAGGTGAAGAGTAGCCATCTTGTCCTCACAGGAAGCTTCAAGTTGTTGACTTTTGCTGCCAGTTAAAGAGTTGGTAAGATTGGGGCGGAAATCTCTAGAGAAAGGGTGTGCAGTTCTGCTAATTGCTTTGTAGACAGCAGGGTGTGTGGGGGTAATGAGCTGCTTGTTGGGTGTGGGATTTCAGCACCCAGCCTTAGGGAAAACGTGGGTGAGTTTCATTGGCTCCTGTGAGAGGTGACTCCCTGATTCTTTACCTTTGAGATGTATAGGAAGGAGTGCACTAGTTAGAACCTGGGAACTCTTTTGGTAATAGGCCTATTAACTACTTCACAGTCATTCTAACAATGCACATTTCTTTAGCTCTCACTTTGCGCCAGGCACTGTTCTATGTGCTGTATGTATATTAACTCGTTTGCTTCTCATAAGATGACTGAATCACTGACGTGCGGTGCAGTGGTGCAGCTGGGTTTGGAAACTGGAGTCTGCAGACCAAGGGACTTCACCAACTCTTTTGTACAGCTTCTGGTCATTTAAAAACATCTTGATTTTATTTAAAAATAAATTATATTTTATTAGTTGCTGGCATCTAGGAATGCAGTTGATTTTTCTTCATGATTTTTATCCAGTAATCATGCCAAATCCTTTCTAAGTGAATTAGAGTTAATTTGATCTAGGGTTTCTTTTGGGTTCTCTCTTGTTGATAATGGTAAACATAATCTGCAAATAATGAGACCCTTGCCTCTTCCTTTGCAGCCATTATTTTTTTTTCGTTTCTTTTTCTTTTTTTTTTTTTTGTCACTGGAGACACCTTCGTTATTTAAATTTTTTTTTTATTTTGTAATTTTCATATGATATTGGTCACATTTGTATGGTTGTTGTTCCCCTTAGGTATAGCCCTCCCCTCTGTATTATTCCCCAATCCCTCCCCCCACTCTACTCCCCCTTTCCCCCTTCTGGTCACGCCAACTCCTTGAGCTGTAAGTCACTGGTCCATGTTTGGCCCATTAGTCTTATTTTTTTCCCCTGAAACAATGTCCTTTTTTCCTGGGTGTGGGCTTGCACTTCTGGATAGCAACAGACCAAGCTGCTTGGATCTCCAGGAGTAATTGAGGCATATTGGCTGAGCACATCAGGAACTTGTAGGGCAAATGCGTGGTGGAGCTCTCCAGTATCTTTTCTGGTGTCTGTGTGTCTGTCACATGGTAATGCTTGTGTGCTGTATAGTTCTGATATCTTGATTTGGGAGCAGAACTCCCAGCCACTGGCATTGGAGGCGTTCCCTTCTGGGGACAGACAGCCCCAGGTAGTTGGTCCTCTCTCATGTTAGCACTTCTGCCATGGGGACCACAGCCACATCTCTGTGGCTTTCTTTCCCCCTTGATTGGTAAATGAGGGAGCCTCACTCGCATTGCACAATACTGTGGACCAGGGGTTTGGTTCTCCAACCCTGGAGATGATGCAGGTAGTAATCTGTGATAGGTCACCACGATTGCTGGTCTCACATTCTTGTCTCAGTGGTTCCTAACATGCTACTTGGGTCCTAACCAGGTGGTGCATGTATCCAGGGCTATTACTACTTCCTGTCCTCTCTAGTATATCTACAGCTGGAGATATTTATTTATTTTTTCATTCCTAGCAGATCTGACACAGGTTGGAGTAAACCAGAGGGGGACCCTCCCCACTTGAACCCACACCCCGACAGAGGTGCCCAACCCCCACCCCCTGCCCACATGGAAGCAGAGGCCAACTTCCACAGCTTGAAACCCCTGGACCCAAGACCCTGAGACCCTGAGATCCCTGTGGCATAAGACTCACCCTACCACCTGGAGTTCTTCTCCAGTGGCCTGAGCCATCTGAAAGGACTTTTTTTTTTGGTCTTTTTCTTCCCTACTGTCTGGTTAATATCTCTAATATAATGTTTAATGGAAGTGGCATAGTGGGTCCCTTATCTTGTTCCCTGTCTTAAAGGATATTTCTTCAGTGTTTGACCATTTATTATGATGTTTGCTGTAGATTTTTGGGGGCTGATATCCTTTATCCATTTATGGATGTTGAAGTTCCCATCTATTGAGTTTACTAGGTCTTATTTTTTTAACCATGAATGGATGTTACATTTCATCAGAGGGCTTTTGTTCATCCATTGAGGTGATCATGTTACGTGTGTTCTTTAATCTTACAGTATAGTGAATTACAGTGATTGATTTTCTAATATTAAACCAACATTGTATTCCTGGAATCAAATCACATTGGTCATGATGTATTCTCTTTCTTGTTCATGGATGTGGTTTCCTAGTATTTGATTTGGTATTTGCACAGCGATGTTTATGAATGAATCTGGCTCTGGTTTTCCTTCCTGTTTGTTCTGTCTGTGTCAGGTTTTGGTATTAAGAATATGGTAGCTTTGTTAAAAAGGTTGGCCTGGGTGGTGGTTCTTTTCCTGGAACAGTATGTGTGAGACAAGAGTTATTTATTTCTTGAATATTTGCTACAATTTGCTGGTAAAATTACCTGCAGTTTGGTGCCTTCTTTGTGGAAGTATTTGGGATACTGATTCACTTTCCACAGGATAGGAATTTTCAAGTATTCCTTTTCTTTCCTTTTTCCTCAGTCCTGATGGCTTATGTTTT
>PVHY01012855.1:0-43126 GCA_004024945.1 Uropsilus gracilis | reverse complement strand
AAGCTTGCACATAAATTTAAACTTTAAGGACTTTCCCTGAGACTAAATAGGCATCTTAGCTAGAAAAGAATCTTATAGAACATACAATGGAAGTTAATGTCCTACTTTCTCATGACTCTGAGAATACCTTGTCATTACAATTTTCCATACTATTACAGAATTATGGAGAAGTAAGGCTTATAGTCTATTTCAATTTCTAGTTTCTTCTGATATATATATGTAAAGTTATAATATCTATTCTCAATTTAAAGAAATATTTGATCAACCTCAAAGAGTGAATTTAAATAAAACTGATCTGATGATTTCTGGATAGATCTTTTAGGACCCCTTTCTATTTGCCTCACTCTGGAGATGCTGAGAAATCAATTTAGAACAGTTTCATATAAGCGAATGGGTTTCTTAAATAAAAATGGGTCAGAGATAATCACATACACTTATTTCCCACCCACCTTCAGTTTCTCTGTAATAATTTTGCTAATATTTTTCAATATCTATTCAAAATCCTTACTCTTTAATGATTATACCCACAAAATTCTTAAAGTTTTCAAATTCAACTTTTGATGACTTAATTCCCCATTATAAATAATGCATAGGAGTTTAACTCATTTAATAATTCTTTTGCTTTTTTGCTCTATTAAACAATCAGGCAGTCATTTGATTTTCATTTCTAAGTTTTCTTTATTCTTTTTAGCACGCAAAATTTAAACAAGGTAGACTTTATTAAAAAATATGATGAATTTCAACCTGGGACTAAGTTGTATCTTGTCTACTTTGTGACACATCTATTCCAGCGACCACCAGTTATAGTGTGAATCACATATTAAAACTTATAGCAGCCTGATCTCACTTGGCTGTTTTGTGTTCAATCGTGTATTGCTTATCTGGGAGGCAGGGAGTTCACTAAGAAGGGATGTTGGAGGACATGTTCTTCTTTGGTTAGAACATATGTAACCAGAAGACCACATTTTGGGCCACCTGTCACCACTGAAGACCAGTAGAGACAGGAATTGAATCTTTAAGATGTGCTTTATTTAATCAGTAAGCCAGCAACATGGAAGCTTGGTGGGGGGAAGGGCGGGAGGGTATTTCACACCCTAGCAAAACTGTCTTAACATCTCATTTCCAACTGGCTTTATAAAGTGAATTGAGCAAAGGCAGGTCAGCCTTTGTTCAGTGAAGAATCAAACTGGTCTTCACTGACATCAGCAGCCTGTGGGGTCCAGTCCCCAGACTTCTTATCCCCCTCCTGGACACCTGGCCACATACTCCCAAGGAGCTGAGGCCAGTCTTCCAATAGCACTGCTTCCCCCACTTCTCTAGAAATGTCTTCAGGCTAGTAATTAACTTATAGTAGAGAGGTCATAAAAAATGTGTGTGTGTAGATTTACCACTCTAGCCTGCGTTGTGTCTTGCCTGATCACCTCCCCCTCCAGAGTCCCTATCACATAGAGGATATTATCCAAATGTTCTATGACTTAGTCTAGGACATTCCCCAAATCCAGCTGAGATGGCTGATTTGGAGCTAGATTCATACTTGCACTAATCTCCCTACTAAATATCGCCCATATGTATTCTTAGTGCTCTCTCCTAAATATGCTTTCTCATTTTTGTAAATATGAATAGAATGACAATTTTCCAAATCTTTAAGTTTTGATTTCCTTTTTCTTAACAATTCTCAACTCCTTTAGCCTTTTCCTTAATTCAATCTGAGGCCTTCAAGAATGGGTGTTGTTATGTACTTTCCCATTAACATTCTGAAGATGATGGTTCATGTATTCTCTGAGAAGACAGAGGTGTCCTCTCCAACTCTTTTCTTTCTGACATTTACTGCCATCTCCAATAAAAATCCCTTCACAGCAATATTAAATTTTTTTCACCAGGCACCTCAAAACTTTCCCAGACTATTGATTTCCTAATTCCAAAGTCACTTCCACATGTTAAAGTATTTGGCATAGAATTGTCCCACACACGTTGATAGCAATTGCTGTCCAGTTAAGCTACTGTAGCAACAAAAAATCATCTCTCTCAGTTTTCAAAATGTTAAGTCTAAGATTAGGATGCCAGTGTGACTAGATTCGTGGCTGGATTTCTGGTTGCAAGTGGTTATTCTCCTGCTGAATCTGCATAGATCTTCCTAGGATCTCTTCCTACTTGTCGCACTCTAAAGTTGCTGAGAAATTGATTCATGGCTGTTTCCTAAAAGCTAGTGGGTTTCTTAAATGAAAATGGGTCAGAGGAAAATCACACACTATTTATGATTTTGTGTGTGTGTGTGTGTGTGTGTGTGTGTGTGTGTGTGTGTGGATCAGGCGGTGGCAGCTTCCAGTAGGCAGGTGCAAAACCACAGGTGCTGGTCATAGAGGCTAATGACAGAAGGGTGAAAACCCTGATAACTCGTTTATCTACAACACCATAGTCTAATTACTTCCCAAGAAATCCATCTCTACATTTCAATTCACTGGTGATTGGCTTTGAACATATAAATTTTCAGAAGGATACAAATAACACCAATTCTTTACAATCTCTTTCAGAGAAAGAATGAGAAGAATTTCGAATGGGTTTTATGAAACTACAGTATTTAAAAACCTGATAAAGGTAGAAAAAGGAAACGTTTTAAAAACGATAGACCAACATTAGTCATGAATTTAGATGCAAATATCCTTGACAAAAATATCAGCAATGAAAATACAGCAATATGTAAAACAAATTATGTAAACTAATGAAATAGTTTATACCAAGAATGCAAGGCTGATTCAATATTGAAGAGTTATTAATATAATCCACTCTATTAACAGGCTAAAGTGGAAAATCACAATTTTCGAACCAGGTAAACCTTTGGAGAAGAGGTCCAGGGCACCCTAGGCTGCTGGTGGGGGTGAAATGCAAGGGTGAGTCCTATACCACCAGGAACTCAGGGTCTCAGAAACTCCAGGTCCAGGGATCTCAGGCTGGGGAAGGTGGCCTCTGCCTCCACGTGGGCAGGGGGTGAGGGCTGAGCACTTCTGCAGAGGCTTGGACTGGGGAAGGGGGAATCAGTAATCTCTGCTGTCTTTCAGGCCCAACCCTAGTCCCAGGTTGGTCTGGGAGGAGAGAGTGAAGGTCCCCTGGCACCACCTGGGTCCAGGAGAGGCCCCCAACACACCTCTGACACAGCTTAGACTGTTGGAGGGGGTGCGGGCAGGGCATGATCCACACCACTGGGGTCTTGGGGTTTCGGGGTCTAGGGGTCTGAGGCTGGGGAACCTGGCCTCCTCTCTTAGTTGTGGATGGTGGTGAAAGTTGGGCAGATCCCTGGGAGGTCCATAGCTGGGAGAGGGGATTTGTAGGCCCCACCTCCTAGGTCCAACCCTGATCCAACTCAGGCAGGGAGCGGAGGCCTCAGCCCCCTTGAAAGGCCTGACCCTCTGGGAGCCCCCAGTAGGGTGCGGGCTCAGGGGAGGGGGATCCCCCTCGGATTTGTTCCAACCTCAATAGACCTGCACTAGAGATAAAGTATCCAGTCTCTCCAGCAGCAGCTATAACACAAAGGAGTAGTAGTAATAATGGCCCTGGATGCCCTCATCACCTGGGTGGGACAAGCACAGTGCTGGGAACCAATGAGACAGAAAGGTGATGCCAGCAACTGAGGTGACCTGTTACAGATTCCTGTTACAGATGACTGGGGAATCAAACCCCAGAAGCACAGCAATGAGCAGCATTTAAGAGGCTCCCTCCTTTGCCAATCAAAGGGGAAAGAAAGCCACCACGAGTGGCTGTGGGCCCATGGCAGGACTGCTGATGAGAGGAGAGGAGCTCATCGAACCACCTGGGGAAGTCTGCCCCAGCAGCAAACACATCATCACTTTCAGCTGGGAGTTGCATTTCCAAACCCAGCAGACACAGAATCAGCAGCAGGTGACAGATGCCAGAAATGATGCCAGAGAAGCTGCCACATCTGCCCTACAAGTTCCTGATCTGCTCGGCCTGACTACCTGCCTCAGCTACTCCTGGAGATTGGAGCCGCCTCTTCTGTTGCTGTCCAGGAAGACAAGTCTGCATCCAGGGGGGGGGGAAAGGACATAGTTTGAAAATAAAAATGTCCTGTGGGCCAAACCCAGACCAACAGCTTGCAGGGAGAGGAACTGACGTGACCAGCGGGGAGAAGGAGAGGAAATGGGGGGTTGTGATGGGAATAAGGGTAACAATACAACCATGAAAACATGACTGATGTTGTATGATAATTGCAAAATAAAAATATTTTTAAAAAATAGAGAAATTTTTTCTATCCTCTCAGTAAATACAGAAAAATAATTTGAGAAATCAACACTCATTTATGATGAAATTTCCCAAATAAAAAGAGAAAAACTATCTTAATACAAAGCATCTGTAAAAACCTATAGCTAACCTACTTAATAGTGACAGATTGAATACTTTTTCTCTACAACTGAAAAAGCAAGTATGCCCATTCTTAGAAATTTTATTCAACATATTGCTAGAGTTTTTACCTAGTGCAATAACACAAGTAAAAGAAATAAAACATATGCATCAGAAAGCAAGAAATAGAACTGTCCGTATATGCAGATGATATGACTGTCTACGTAGAAAATCATAAGCAATTTACAAAATCTCAAGCTTGTATTTAGCAACGTTATAGGACACAACATAAACATACAAAAATAAATTCTATTTCTATAAACAAGAAACAAAAATGTGAAAATCCAAATTAAAAATATACTACCATCACAGTTGCTCACACAAAAAAAAATTAGATGTGCATATACCAAATATGTACAGATTTTATTATGAAAACTTCAAGATGCTAATTAAAGAAAATCTTATTAAATGGGGGAGCATATTGTATTTATGGATTGAAAGTTTCAATACACTAAAGATATCAATTCTTCCCAAATTGACATGCAGATTCAAAGCAATTCTCATCAAAGTCCCAGAAAGATTTTGTTATGAATATAAGTTATTCCAAAATTCATGTGAAAAGGCAAAGAAAGTACATTAAGCAAAACATGCTTTAAAATGAAATATAAAGTAGGAGGATTTAGATTACCCTCGTTATACAACTACATGAGAAAAGACCCAGATTCTATAGCATTTTCAGAGGGACTAACATGCAAAACAAGAAAACAGAATAGAGAACCCAGAAATAAAGACAATCAAATACAATAAATTGATTTTTGACAAAAATGCAAGTGGAATCTACTTGAGGAAGGACAGCCTTTGACAACTACTTTGTAACTGGACAGATATATTCAAAAACTGAAAATCAACATAAACCTTACACCTTACACAAAAGATTCAACATAAATAACAAACTTTAATGTAAAATACAAAATTATAAAACCTTTGGAATATGGATAAAATTCTTTAGGCTCAATGTTTAAAAAAATAGTTCTTAAATACTTGATGCAAAAAAATTACAATCTATTTTTCAGAAAGCTAATAATACTTTTGAAAAACCAGTTACTTGTCCCTGCAGTGGATTACTTACAGGTTTTCTATTCTATTCCATTGACCTATATCTTAGTCTTTTATCAACACCATACACTCTTGCTTAATGTAGCTGCATAATAATTTTTAATGTTAGATTTTTATTTTATTTTTCCTTTATTTTTATTTTTCCTCTATTTTTCCAAAAAATTAATTTTGATCTCTGAAATATGTATTAAGAGGAAAAAAGACAAGCTATAGACTGGGAGATAATCTTCACAAAGTAGTAATATCTGGACAATATAAAGAATCCTCTAATCTCAATAACTACAGTAAAATAATAGAATAATAAATGAGACAGAAGACTACTAGACATATTACTGAAGATAATATACAGACAGCATGCAATAAAATGAAATTATGTGTCTCATCATTAAAAACATTGAATTCCTACTGCATGCCTATCAGAATGACTAAATATATATAAATTTTTTTGATCAAATCAAGTGCAGCTAAAATTGGAGAAACCAGATCATGCATATACTTCTGGTGGGAATAAATGGCACAGGTGCTCTGGAGAATAGGTTGGCAACTTCTTAATAAACTGAACATACATAATAGCCAAAAGCAAGCCAGATGTCCTTTAGCAGGTGAAAGTTTTAACAAACTCTAATATATTCATATGAATACAACTCAGTTTTTTAAAAGAAGAAATAAACTACATGTGAAACAATTTAGGTGGAAATATGAAAAATTATTCTGAATTCAAAAAGTCAATCATACAAGTTATATATTGTATGTTTCTATGACATACCTTCTCAAATGATGAAATTAAAGGCTTAACAACAGATTAGTGAGGGTCAAGGGTTGATATGGGGATGGAGTATGAGAGGGAAGTACTTATGGTTATCTAAGAGATAGGCACAAAATCCATAGCTTTGGAATTATTCTTTTACTGCATCAATGACAATGTCAATATACTGGTTGTGATCTTATACTAGAGTTCTGCAAGGCATTGCCAACAGGGAATACTACATATAGGACACAAAACAGCTCCGCATTTTTTCTTACAATTACATGTCAATTTACGATCTCAAAGGAGATCATTGAGGAGTGGGATTCAGAGAGACAGAAACTGAGACCGGGCTTTCCCCCTTCACTATAAAGGTCATAAAACAAATGCTCCTGAAAGGGATAGGGAGGTCAGATATGGCCAGACTCTTTCCCAGCACATAAACTGGGTTTCAATAATTTGAGCATAATCTTTGTATGTGATAGGAACCCTAAAGTCCTTTCCTGAAGTGTTTGTAAAACCCAGGGAATGGGTAATATAAACACCCATGTAAACAACTGACAAGTTAAGTTACCTAAATGATGTTCTTCGTTTCTGTACCTATTTCTGTAAATCTCACCTACCTTCATAAATTTTAAGTGTCTGCTCATAGAAAGTGCTATGCTCTGCAACTAGATAATCACCGACCTCCAAAGGAAGGTGCTACTCTCTTCTTCCTGAGGTTCTTCAGAGGAAAGGGACAATTACTGGCTTGCTAACAAAGGCTCTTTATTAATTGAACTTAAGACCCTGGTCTATGTGTCTAGGGCGTGCCCTCACTACAGAAAGACCTAATTTAAAAGGTTTACCAATCACTAGCTGCATGCCATAAATATATTTCATGAATAATTTGTTATTAATTTTAAAAACATTTTTGTTATTTAAAAGTGTAATATAATTTAGAAAACTTCATATCCTGTTCATAAATTAGAAGTTTTTTAAGTAAGCCTGTAAAAATATTCCTCCTCCTTCACACCCACCGAAAAAAGGTGATGATAGATTGAGAATAGACTGCAGATAACAAGCCAATTTTACATTCTTTTGTTTTATATATAAAATATAAAAGTAAGGTGTTGCAAATGAACTTAAGCTAAATTGTTTCCCACAACTTTATGTTATTTTTGGTCGATAACAATGAGCCCCAAATACGTTTGAGGAAAATAATTAGTTCCTTCTCCCAAAACTCATTAATGGGCATAATAAAAGCAAGTGTCACAGAAATCCTATGTAAAACTATTATTTTAATGATGCCAACTTAGAAGTTACACCACATTTAAATTTGTCGATAAATCTAAGCTTGGCAGCTATGATTAGAGCATGTCAATATTAAGAATCATGGCCTCATTGTCAACCTAACTCAATGAATATTAACCAAAATGACTCCAGCTTTACAAGTCAGACTTCCTGCCTTCAGAAAGCAGAACCTGTTGTGGTAATCATGTAAGACATAAATGTTGACATAGATATAAATGCCAATGCATCTCTACCACAGATAACATGGTAGCTAAGAGAATGAAGCAACTGCCTGTGCCTGGCATAAACATGACATATTTTAGAAGACTTCAAAGGAAATGAGTGTTCTGAGATAATTAAAAAACCAATATCTGCATTTGAAGGACAAAAAGCACCTTCAAGAAAAACAATCTGGACATTAAGTCATTCAAATGCAGACATTTAGAAGATAATGGTATTATGAGCTCAGAGTTCAGAGGAATCTTAGTTGAAAAATAGAAAGCACTTATGTAACTTTAAAGCTCTGAAAGTAGTTGGAGACTACCAATGGAGTAGGTTTCTTCCAAGGAAAGAAATGCCCAATTGTTATAGCTCTTTAACCTACAGCAGTCAAGACAATGACATAACCACCAAGGAAAATGAGAGAGAACAGATACTATGTGGTAGTAAGTCTCAGACAATGTTGTGAAGAAGAAATATTTAAGCTATTGAGTTCTGCTTTCTAATCAAGTATATCTGATAACTGCTGCAACCTCTGGCCACACTGATCCAGGGTATATAAAGCTGACCCTTATCTGGAAGTGGGGGGTGGAGTTCTAGCAATTCTATCTTCAGAAAATCTCAGGTAAGACTACTCTGATCTACCATCCCTTATCTACCTTTCCAAAATTTCAAAGTTCTAAAAACCAAAAAGAGATTTGTATTCCACTTGGTAATAAAACCAGATCTTCCCTTATTCTTTTCTAAGCAAAGCCTAATTTGAACTGGAGACAATTTATAATTTCCATTTCCCACTTGGTGGAAATAGTTATATATTTTGATGCCAAAAACTATTCCTGGGTTTGATTTTGGCATGGTTTCTGTTGACTCTTCAGCAGGTGCAAGGTATCTTATAATGTGTAGACCTTATTATCTTTTCTAAACTTGAAATTTCTAAATTCTGACTAATGTCTAATATCAGGACTATTAGAGAAGCTAACCTGGTTCTCTACAAAATTATGTTGTGTGCAGTCCATATAAAACAATCTATTTAACTGGAAATCCATATAGTTCTTGTAATGTGATATGTAGTAAAATAATTCCATTTCTCAACTGAATTTATTCTATTTTTTTCTAGGAAAAGTGGATTCCTAGTTGCACTACAGATGTAGAAAAATATTAATTTATAAGACTATTCCCTGAATTTCCTATGCCCCAGATTTTTTGGAAAAAAAAAAATTGAACCTTACCAAAAATCTATATAATGTGATACCTGACCAAATGTGGGGATCATTTTTTAAAATAGATTTCTTTTTAATCGAGTGGTAATAGTGGGTCACATTGTTTGTAAATTGGGCATAGAGGGTCCCCTCCTTTACCTGTTATTGCTACTAGTTCACTGTCACAAAAGCACCAGTCGTCTCCCACCACCACCATAGAACACTATACACACTTTATACTTCCTTTTCTGCAAACCATCTCTAGATTCCTCAATTTTCAATAGATATTTGAACCTATTATGTGCCTCTCTATATACAAGAATTATAGAAAACAAAAACTTTTCAGATTCTTCCCTGTGACTTAATTTATACTGTCTACTATAGAGTACAAAAATAAATACGTAACCCTTTACAACAAATCCTAATGGCAGAGGAAGCATTCCCAAGATGGGTACAACTGTACAGTGATCTGTGCCCATGGAAATGTGCTATTCTTTGTCACCTAATGACTTGAACATGTTATTGAGGGAATCATCCCTTTGATTTTCGTCAATGAGGGTTCTTCTGCCCACAGGCAAGCAGTTGCCCAGAAATCAAACTTTTGTGAAAGGGTAAACATAGAGGTTTATTCACAAACAGGGAGGAAAAAAAACAAGAGTCTAATAGTCCACAATGTCACAAGTGTTCCAAACAGAAAGGAGCTCTGCTTCTGTTCCTTAGGGAGCTATGTGGATTTTACCTCAGTCTTAGTGTAGTTCAGTCTAAAACTGCCTGGTTATGTCCTTGTCTTCAGTCACCGCAGACAAGTATGGAGTGGAGTGATTTTTGCAACCAACAGGAGGTTCAGCTCAGCCTATCTCTTGTCCTTCTCAACTGGTCATCAGAGCAGCTCAGGATCCTGGCCTTGAAAAATGCAAGGAATGGGAGCCCCAAAAGGTTCAAGAGCTTCTTGGTCCTTCTTTTAAAAGCCAAACTGTCAACTCCTGCTCCAGATGCCAGATCAGCTCCCCTCTTCACTAATTTGATCTCAATTCTCTTCTACAGTCCCTGCACCTTTGTCTTTTACTCCTTTGCTCCCCTTTCCATCATGAATTCCCATGATAAGATGATGTCACACTCTGACATGATTCAGTTATGATGCCCTCTGGGCCTTGGAATACTAGCACAGGGAGTTAAACTAGCATAATAATGTTGACCAAGTCCTACTTAAGATTTACAATGTCAAGGTAAAAGAAGAGAACAACTTTGCATCTGGCTTCGAACCATTCTTAACCTTTGTGTCTTTCAAACACAGTCAATGGTGATGCCTAAATAACACTGCCCATGTTGGGGTCCCAGCTTCAAATCTCCTTACATTCTTCGTTAAGATGGAAGGTATCTAACATAATATTTGCTTAAGATTTACCATTTGAATGAATGAATGTCTATATGAATTCAACTATAAATGAAAGATCTTGCCTAATAAAAACTAACAACAAAACAGTAAGGCCTCTTCCCTGAAGAGATAAGCTAACTCAGAGGGCAGTTGCCTGGGCAATGGGCTCACATCACACAGCAAAGCAAGAAACTGAACAAAGAGCAGACAGTGATAGCTGATCAAAAAGAAGGGATTGTAGAGTTGCATGGGATAGTTTAGATTGCATGACACATCTTGATACACATCTTCTGACCTCGTAGTTTACAGAGAAAAGGTTCTGCTGGACCCGTAGGGGGTAAGATGTATCTTTTTTTTTTTTTTTTTCAGTTTCTTTTCTTTTTTTTTAATTTATTTTTTTTATTCATTTTATTGATTTGTCACAATTGTGAATTAATTGATCCCTCCTCCTCCCTCCAAATCCCCCCTCTGTATCCCCCTTCCTCCTCCCTCCATATCCCTCCTCTGTATCCCCCCCTTCAGTCACTCCTCCCATTTTTCTGCAAATTGTTGTTTGGTTAAGTTGATGTTTAGTTGTTGGTTGTTTGGCCTGTTGTTCTCTTCCGATATGTGGTGTGTGGAAGGATCTACATTCAGTTTGCTTTTTTAAAATATATTAATTGGGTTTTTTAAGTGATTATGATAGGGGGTAATGAAGTTAGTTTTGAATTCACCATTAGCGTGGCATGCTTTATTAGTGTGGGGGATGTGATATGCCCTGAGAGTAATATGGTGGAAGGGATATTGTGGGCAGAGTCTGACAGAACAGCATAAAGAGACCAGCCCCAGATTTAAAAAAGGAATCTGCCATCTTTGGGGGAACATGAGGGCCCTGCCTTGGCAGCTGGGACTGGAGCTGAAGCAGATAGTAAGAGAGTATGGGCTTCTGGTCCACAGGCAGTGACCCAGGCCAGTGAGGACCCAAGAGTAACATGTTGGGAAGTTTAAGTGCAACATGCGCTGACTTAGAAACTGCAGAATTTAGGATTTTTCCGAGGACCTGAGGAGAACCTAGATAGCTGTTTTCAGCATGAGATGTCTGAAGTTGTTGCTGCCATGGTTTTAAGTGAGTCTTGTTGCTTCAGGATTGAAGCAGAAAGAACACTGGAGCTGTGCCATCTGGAAGCAATGGACAATGCCATATTGCTTCTTTGCCTGATTTAAACGTCCTGCCACTGGTTTGGAACTGAGATCTACACTCTGTTTTTGGACCACGTGTCTGGAGGACTGCAAGTACTGATAGGGATGCTGTGGTGAAATTGGGGGGCTGTGGCCCTACATGGTGATGTTGTAGCCATTGTATCCTGGTGCACAGAGACTTGGACAAGGGAGGTCAAGGTTTTTCATGAGAACAGAGAGGGGATTCAAGAAGGAGTGGCTGGAGAGTAGAGACAGAGAGAGAGAAAGAGAAAGGTATAGAGAAGGGAGAGAGAGTAGAGGTGCTGCAGAGAGGCTGGAGGCCTCAGAGCTGCTGCTGCCATGTGTAGCAGCAGGACAGGGAAGGAAGCCACACTGTGGGCTTCCATCCCTAACCTGGGCTGGTGAGGAACCTGGGAAAGCATGTGGGAGAAACTTGCGACCTGTGAAAATGAACTTGGAAATGTGGTACTTGAGAACTTGGCTTAACTTGGAAACTGCAAAGCATGGAATTTGTCTGGAGACCTAAGAGAACTTGGAGTGCTGTTGTTTTCATCATGAGACATCTGAAGTGGTTGCTGCTGTTGTATTGAGCCAGTCTTGCTGGTTTCAGGCCAATTTAGAGTTGAAGCTGAAAGAATGCTGTTAGGGGGCTGTGGCCCCCAACTGGTAATACTTCATCAAAATAGTAGTCATTGTTCATTGGTGAGTGGAGACTTGAAGTTAAGCCTTCTCAAGAGAAAAGAGGACTAAAGGATTGGGGAGGGAACAGAGAAAAAGAGATGGAAAGAGACAGAGAAGAGAGGGGAAGGGAGGGGAGGAGAAGAGAAGAGAGGAGAAAGGTACAGAGGACAGAACAGAGAAGAGAACAGGAAAGGAAGGTGCAGAGAGGAGCAGCAGGGAGGCTGGGAGGTCTCAGAGCTGTCACTGACATATGGGGCTTCCATCCCCAGCCTGGGCTGGTGAGGAGACCAGGGAAGCATGTTGGAGAAACTTGTGAGCTGTGTGAGCTGTCTTGAAAATGTGGTACTTGAAAAGTTGCTTTAGTTTTGAAATTGCAAAGCTTGAAAGTTTTTTTTGAGAACTGAATAGGGTTTGCTGTGTTGGTGTTTTCAATGTGAGATGTCTGAAGTGCTTGTTGTGTTGCTGTATCCAGTGAGTTTTGCTGAATCCAGGCCACTTTGGAGTTGGAGCTGAAATAATGCCAGAGATGTGTCTTTTGGAGATGGATTGATGATTCCATCTTGTGATGACTCCATCTTGGCTTCTTCTGGCTTGGAGTGAGTGGAGCTGTATCTTTGAAGAAGGAGTGACAGAGTCAACTTAACTTCTTCATCCAACTTAAGGTGGGACGGCTGCCATTTTGTGGACGCACATGTTTTTTGTAGCTATGTGCTCTTTGGGCTAGGGACTGGACTGTGTGTAAGATTATCAAAGGGATTTCCTTGTACCCCTCAGTGACTCTTGTCTAATTTGTCTTTGAATAAGTAAATCCATTTTTGCCTCCCTCATAAAGTTTATGTGGTCTTGCTACTACATGAGTGGGCTGGGAAGACCCTGGTGTGTGACTGTCTTTAAAAGACCAGTTGCTCCCCCTTGCAAGTTTGGTTAAGCACCCTGTTTTACTTCTTTTGTCACCCAATTTCAATGCCAGAGCTGTCCCTTTTTGAGGAGGATTGACAATGCCATCCTGGTTTCTTTTACTTGAAGTGAATAGCTTTGCCTTTGGAAGAAGGAGCAACAACACCATCTTGGCTTCTTCATCTGGTTTGAAGGTGGGGCAGCCACCATTTTGTGGACACATGGTTGAAGGAGTCTTGTGAAGTTTTTTAACTAGAGACTGAACTGGTTGGTAAAATAATCAAAAGGGGTCCCTTGTATTCTCAGTGACTCTTGTCCATTTTGTCTTTTTAATGAGTAAATATGTTTTTGCCTCATCTTAAGGTTAGTGTGGTCTTGCTACTGCTCACCCAGGCTGGGACAAACATGATGAGTGGCTGAGTTTAAAAGGATTAGCTGCTCCCATTTGTAAATTTAGTGAAGTACTCTGTTGTTGTTGTTTGTACCTGATTTCAGTATGACTTTAAACTAAAGGACAGATCGGAAATGTGGTGAGGTAACCAGGGTTTCCCCCAGTTTTGAGACTCTATGCTTGTTTATTAGCTTATTTTGTTTGTGAATAAATTTCACTTTGGTCATTTTAAGAACCTGGTTTCTAGCATTAGAATTGCAAGAAAATCTGAGAGTAGGAAAGAGCCCTGCAGGTAAGCAATTGGCAGACAAAAAAGATTTTTTTTCTTTGGTTTGGAAGTTTAAATTTTAGCTAAATATTTTCTTTCCCCTTTTGTGTCCAATATCAATTACACATATAGGTAGATTTTTTCTTTTATTATTACAGTTTACTTTTCTCATTTTTATTGAGGATTTTAAGTAAAGAAAAATACTAAGAAATGGGGAAGTCTTCTTTTAGTCAAAAAGAAATTTAGATTGTAAACTTACAGAGATGCAGTCAATAGAGCGAGTGGCATCCAAACTACACTATAATCTGTAATGCATTGTTAAATAGTTTTAGATTGTTAAATATTTTTGCTGGCATGGTTTCCCTTTCTTTTAAGATAATGGGTATTACTTTTATTTACATTTATACTTCTTACTTTAAACTGTAAATTCCTATGATAGTGCATATCTCTTACCCATCTTTCCTTTCAAATGATTCAGTGATACTGGATCATCATAATGGAGCTAAATTGTTTTTACTTGAGTGAGACAATTGATGATGATCTAGAAGTTAAATGAATTGCTAGAGGTCACAAAACTGGTGAACAAACAAGCAAAAACTAATAGTATTTTGTCCAAGACCATTTAATAATCCTTTCAATATTTTTTCACACATAAGAGTTGATGAAACTACTTGTTTTTTTAATCATTAAGAATATGGAGCTACTTCCATTGTCTTACTAATTTCTCCCAAATTTTCCATATAGATTATGAAAGATTGACAAAGTGGTTCATTTGGAAAAACACCTGTGAAAAATACCAATGTGCTTTCCATAGATTTTGCACTAAATGTGCATTTTTAGGCAGCATTGAGATGTGACAATATTAAATCTTCCACACTATGAACATGGGTGTCCTTCCACTTATTTCCAACATTTAAGTTACCATTTTTACTTTTACTTTTACTAATGCTTTGTGATTTTCATTATCTGACTATTATCTCCTTAGTAAAGTGACTCCTAGGTTTATATTTCTTTGTCTAGTACTGTGGTGGAAATGTAAAATGGTGGAATATCCATGAAAAACAGATTAAAGTTTACTCAAAATATCACATAAATCAGCAAACCCATTTGTGGGTATTTATCCAAATGAATTTAGATCAGGATCTTGAAAATATATCAGCACTCCTAACCATTCATTGAAACACCACTCACAATAGTCAAGACAGAAAAACAGTCAAAATTTCCACCAGCAGAGGAACAAATAAAATTTGGTATAGAAAAACAATGGAATACTCTTTAGCTTTTACAAATGGAGGATACGCTGCAATATTCAACAACTTGGATTCACTATGATTATATTATGCTAAATGAAATGAGCCAGTTGGGGAAAGCTAGAGTCTACATGATTACAGTTATATGACTTATCTAACTAAATGAATAGAATCAAAAGTAAAATATTGTTCCTAGTGGCTAAGGACTATGAGGAACTTCCAATCAGCAAGCGTAAAGTGTCAGTAAAGTATAAAGCGAGATGAGTAGGTTTTAGAAATCTGTTGTAGGATATAGTGCTCAGTCAAATTTGTATCTACCTGCCATATGTCATCAGTAATAGTGTACTGTGCAGTTAAGAGATAGTTAAAAGAGTAGGAATCACGGCAGAATTTCTTAAAATATAACAAAAGAAAATGAAAGCATGACTATAAAATGGTTAAAAATAAGTTGATTTTTAAAAGTGCTTTAAATTGTGGCAAAAAGAGAGAAATAGAGGCCAAATATAGCAATTAAATAGAATTTTGAATGATTAATAGTAATTTGGTTATTACATTTTTTCAGAAAGCATTTGGAGTTGAGTAGGATAGGGAAAAAAATGATGGTAAAAATCAAAAGGTACTATTAAAAGTAGCTGCAAGCCCAAGGAAGAATTATTTATTTTTTTTGAAAGCAAAGTGGATTAGACTTTGAAAAGGTCAAAATAATTGTAAATTGGAGAAAAAGGTAAATGTTAAAGGCAGAGAAAGTCAAGAGAGCAATCATCCAAAAGCTATCCTGACAAGGCAAGCAATATACGTAACATCCAGCTTCCACTTGGACACCCAACTCATGGAGAGAATGTTATTACATGAACACGTGCAGTTCTTTGCTTAAACATACTAAGCAAAATCAGGAACTAGAAATGCTGCATTGTTTTGTATCTTTCACCTGCTTAACTGCTCTAACTAGGAGTTCCATTACTCTCCTAAGCAGTAAGTTATTAAACTGGACATCCTCACTGTGAATCTAATCTTAGAGGGCTTCAGTATAGCATGGGTAGAAATAAAGGGGATTATGCTATGTGAAATAAGTCAGAAGGAGAAACAAATATGCACGATGGTACCCTATGTGGAATACAGGGAAATAGACAAAATTAGACAAATAGACAAAATTAAAGGAAAACAAAAACTAAAAATCTCAATGTGAAATTGAGTCTACCAAAAGGGGAGAGTAAGGTTGGGAATCAAACATGTTAGGGAGGGGCCCAATGGACTATAGTGGGGGATTTAGTGTGCTTTAGTGGTAGGTTAGGTGTGATAAGGTACATGTAAGCTCTCTACCCCTAAATTACAGACAGCATTATAAACAAATATTTCCTCAATAAAAGTAAGAAAAATACAATGATATTAATGAAAAGAAATTAAAAGAAAAACAAGAAGGGTTGACTGGGCTATGTGCATGAGAGAGTGGTAAATAAAATTTTCCATAGATTGAAATGAAAGGAAACTTTGCAAAAGAAAATCTTAATTTAAACCAGTAATTGCCAACTTCCTCTGTCAAATCCAGAAGCTGTAGTAGGTCATTATCATAAGAAAATGGACACACTCAAACACACACACACACACACACACACACACACACATTACCATCCTCTTGGAACCAAGAACATTAAATTAAGTCTCAACAGGACAAACTTCTAGTTGTCATGAAATTATGAAACTATATTGAATTATAAAACTAACCACATTCACTTGTAACAAATAAGAAAAAAATGTTTAATTAAATAAAATAGCACATCTCAAATATGAGTGAAGCTGCTTTCTCAAGACAATTCCCATCTACTCAGTGACAGATTTTAAACCAGCAAAGTAATTATAAGCCCTTTTGCAATGTGTTAAATGTACATGACTTAACAATTTTCCTTTTAATCTCCATGCAGAGTTGGAACAAGATATTTATCTTCTTCCTTAGGCATTTCAGCACCATCAGATGATGCAAGACAGAAATGAAAAAAAAAAAAAATAAAATTTCCTACAGAATAGTAACACTGGCAAAATGTCTACTTAATTGGGATGACGTATGACAATGATATTAAAAAAAACTGACTTGTGTTCATTGCAGTTCTCATGATTGTTAAGATAGTCAATAGCAGAATGGAAAATCTGAACAGAAGTATTCAGATGGTTCCCAAGAAAGTTAGAGATAAGATACAGGGTGCATTAAATTAACTCCTGAATATGAAGAAGTAAGACACATAAAGACATAAAGCTGGAAAGCAACTCCTGCTACTTGACAAGGTCATTGAACAGATCAAAGCAGATAATACTCTGCAGTTCTAGAAAGCATCATTCATATATTATGTTGCAAATATTGACAACCTTTACATTCATGCTTTACACAAATTTACCAAGTAATAAAGCAGAATTTGCCTGAGGAACATATAGCCCAGGTCTTTAACCCGGGACTACAAAATACCACAACATTCAGTATTTACTTCAGGATTACAATGTCTGAGCCCACTACGAAAATATCTCCAAATGATTTGCACACTATTTGCAGGGCATCATTTGTGCTCATGATGAAGTTCCCTCATGCTCACATCAATCTATTCTTCAGAACTCACTACAAGGAACAAAGCTCAGCTTCTGATATAGCTGATGAGATGGTTCCTCTACTCTCTTCACACACACTCACACACCTGTCATGCTGCCTCCATCTGGGGTCTAGGGCAGAAACTCAACTCCACTTGACATAGCCAAATTGAAATCAGAGATAAATTTTTTCATGGCAGAAGTTGGAAATATAAACACACACATATGTATAGAAAATGAAAGTTAGCTACAGTAAGTTAACTAAATGTGATTTCCAAGGCTAAATCTACGCTGGAAACTTCTTTTAAAATGATTTTTTTTGGTTTATACCAACTCTGTTTAGTTTAGGAAAGATTTAATCACCCTTCTCTTGGTATTTAGAACCACTTAACATCTGGAAAATTTTCCTTCTGTGCTTCATCTCTAGATTTGTGACTTGATAAATTGTCCCCCAGCTGTCAAAATCGCCAGTCAACTAGGATCTTACTTGTTCAAAATGGGTCAGCGGGAACATCAAATCTCCTAAGGAAAGCCACAGCAACCAAACTCATAGGGGTGTGCTTTGGTTCCATCCATGCTTAAAGGCATTGGAAAACTGTATATCATTGACCCGTTGGGGAAATATATCAACCCTATCCAGTCTCCTGCCTTAGGCTTGGATGTTTATGATCACCCTGTCTGGCTTGCATTATGCATAAACAATGATAGTCACTTTTGCTATTTACAGGATGATTTATATCTGCACTACTGAGTACACTATGCTGAATAACATTAACTTGAAAAAATAGAGAGTAGGTCAGTCAAGGTAAGGCCCACTTAATGCAATAATCTATAAAGACCTAAAAGCGTAAACATTCTATTTCCATAATGATGAAATTTAAGGAGAAATATTATGTAATCACAGTGAATAGAAAGTATAAAAGAATTCAGTTGATCTTTATGAGCTGTCAAATACATGACAAAAACTATATATGATTGCAAGGACATGGAAACAACCCAAATATCCCCAAACATATGACTGGATGAAAAAAAAATACAGTATATATATACACAATGGAATATTACTCATCAATTAAAAAAGACAAATTTGATAATTTTATGATAACATGGATGTACTTAGAAGAAGTAATATTAGCAGAAGCAAGTCAGAAAGAAAAAGACAGAAACCAAATGGTTTCACTAATATATGGCACATATGGACTGTTTTTCCATTTCCTTCTGTATTCTTCTATCTCTTTTAGCAGCATTTTAAAGTTTTCTTTGTATAGTTCTTTCACAGGTTTTGTTAGGTATATTCCCAAGTATTTAATTTTTTTTTTTTTTTTGGTGCAATGGTAAAAGGGATTTTTTTTTTATTTCTTCTTCTTCTATTTGGCTTTTTGCCTATAGGAAAGCTACTGACTTCTGTGTGTTGATTTTGTATTTGTCTACCTTACTGAACTGTTTTATTATTTCAGATAGTTTTTCTGTGAATTTTTTTGGATTCTCTATATAGAGAAATATGTCATCTGCATATAATGATAGCCTCAGTCCCTCTTCTCCTATTTGTGTGGAGGGCCCTCAAATTAATGAAAATGGAATTACCATTTGAGCCAGCAACACTCTCTTGGGAATCTACCCAAAGGAGACCTCAATGTGGTTATAAAGGGCTACTTGTGCTCGCATGTTTATTGGGGCACTATTTATAACTGCAAGGATATGGAAGCAACCAAAATGTCCCAAAACAGATGACTGGATGAAAAATATGTGGTATATATACACAATGGAATATTACTCATCAATTAAAAATGACAAATTGGATGATTTTATAACATGGATGTACCTAAAAGAAATTAGCATTAACAAGTCAAAAAGAAAAAGACAGAAACCAAATGGACTCACTATTATATAGGACATGGGGAAAATAAACAAAAAGCCAAAGAAAAGTCAAAACAAGCTAACAACCAAATTAAAGTACACAATTAAGGAGGGGGGGGTGTGACAGGGAGGGAATGGTCAGGGAGGTTGGGGAGGTGAACCCAGAGATCACAAAGATGTGAAATTTATATATAAATAAATTATTTAATTAAAAATATATATGGCACATAGGAAAAATAAACAAAAAGCCAAAACAAGCTAACAGGAAAAGTGAAAACAAGGTAATAACCAAACTGAGGTACACAACTCTGGGGGTGGCGGGGGGCAGGAGAAGGTAAGAATGGTCAGAGAGAGTAGGTGGTGGGCGAACCCCAGGGATTACAAAGATGCAAAATTTATATGTAAATAAATTATTTAATATAATAAATTAATAAAAATAAAGAATACAATATCTCTAAAAAAACTATATGTTTTCTATGTTTTGAACTGCCACATAGATGATTAATACCTATCGCTTTTCTATGTTTTAAATGTAATAATCTAGGATGAGTGTGTTTTCTCTTCAAAAGAACAAATTTATAAAGTTCTGCACAAAGTGTGAATTTCCAAAATGATATCTTCAGCATGTAGCATGGTGCTTAGTTATCACTAAATATATATTAAATGGTAGCATATGTAGTAATTCTTTAATATTTTTCAAAGTTAATAACTACCCTTTTAGCTATCTATCTGATTAAAGAGTTGTGAGGTAGCTCTTGAGAAAGTATTTGAGTTCTTTCATGCTAACCTTAAACAGAACCTTCTTGTGATAAAAAGATATCTTCTTTTCAAACTTTTTGTTTTAAAAGCTCTATAAAAATATGAATAATTTTCTTATACTTTGAATATCTACACTAATAGATATTTAAGTGACTTTAGATGAAGTCAGTTGGTGGACATAAGTAAATATAAGTTTCTATAGTTTCATTGATAATTATCTTTAAATGATAATTTAATAAAATCTGCCTTTACCATCAAGGTTTATTTTTTGATTCCTTCATGTTGTTGTAGTACCTATGTCATTGTTTGGTCAGAGAAGTGACTGCATTATACTTTTACTACTTGTGCCTACTTTTCTGCCATACTAAGTTTATAGGTTCTCTTAGTTAAGCATGTCTTTGTTTTTGTACCATCCAAGGTGCAGTTAGCATGTAACAGATGCTTAACTGATATTTGTAGAAGTATGATGAATGGATAAGCAAAATCTTAATGAAGAAAAAATAAATACAAAGGAGAGATGCATTCAATTTTCAGTAAGAGGTTAAGAGAGTCACTTTTTCTAACCTTTTATTCTTCAGTACTGACAACACATCCATAAAACTTTAAAGTTACAATTTGACATTAGTTTCACCTCTCGTTCTAGAAGGAAACTTTCCTTGGAGCAAAAATGGTCTTCAAGTGGATGGGCTGATATGATAACTTTTACAAGAAAAATAAAAAACATAGATTTTTTTCTATTACAGACCTCAAGGATTTGCAGTTCTAATATGAAATGGAAAATAATGAACTTTAGCTTCTACAATATCTGTAAAATCCATATTTGCTGCTATCATTTTTGCCAATAGAGTTCTGAAAGGCATTAAAAATAATACACGAAACCTGCACAAGAGCCTTTCTCCAAGAATCCATTCTTCCATACAAAGGTATGATTAACTCTATAGTTAACCTGGAATGGCAAAGATTGCAATAAGAAAGATAGCTGTCAAACATTTCAGTTTCAGAAGTAATGCTCCATTTTCCTGGAATTAATCATACCATTTTGGGCCGCATTGAACATGAAAAGTAAGGATGGAGATTGCCCGGAGATTTACTCAGTGGAAGTTAACTTTTGGCCATACATGTCTCAATGATGTATGTTGAATACCAAGGTATAAAGTTAAAAAGTCACTAAATGTTTATCATTTCTTATGAATGAACACTATATTACTTAATATTGAATGTAAAACTCCTGGAATGATTTAAGGTAAAATAAGAGCAAATTTGCAAAGTGAAAGTGACTATATACAAAACTGATGCTTAAGAGGTTTACAACTGTATCTGTCAAGCTAGGACTTGACACTTGGAGACACTGGAAATACCCACATAGAAAGGTTTGGTGTCAACGCAGGTTTTCTGATAATGGTCTCCTGCTATTGCCTTTACTACTTCAATAAAGATCCAAGTTATTACTACAAGGATTTTTTAGCCCATCAGCTACACATTCTCTTAGAACCTAAAATTCTCCATAACAAGACATGTCCATTATAATTAAGGGGACACTATCTCCTCCTTAATTGCTTTTAAATTTACTCTCTGTCACAAAGATATAATGACAATGCCACTTTTGACCCACAGAGGATTCTATTTAATGAAAGGAGTTCCTGCCTATTTTTCCTATGGACTCTTCTCCTCTAGGGGACCATGGTTTCATCTGGGTTCCAATGTCTGAGATAAACACTAACCCACTGAATGTCTCTGCCTCATCTTACTCCCTCCACTTTGTGTTCATTGAACTCCATTTACTGGCTTTTCAATACCCACAGTAAGTTTTTAGTTTCATTATGGAACTTTTGAAGACTTATCTGGTTAATATGACCTGAAATCTTTCATCAGAAACTAACACTTCAGTTGGGAAAAATGTTTATGAGGGTAACATTCAAATTTCTTTGGACCTTTGTCAAAATTTTCTTTGTGTTTTCTAATTAGAATTCTTTTGATTGAATGTACACAAACCTGTGTTAGGCAACTTCACAAATAAATGTTTTGTGTTTGTCAATATGTGAAGTACTTATTTTTTAAAACATTTAAGATTTTCTCCCATTTGATAAAAAATAATAAAGCACTTGTCAAAAAGAAAAAAAAACAAAATTGTCATCTGGAGAGGAAAACTGAAGGTAAGTGCTTGAGTGGTTCTCAGAACTATGTCACATTAACCTACTATTGGTATGAACACATTCAAAGATTCCTAAGTGTCCTATTCTAGTTTCTATTATGCATTAATCTTATTACCAATTTAGACTGAACAATCAAAACTGAAACTCCATTTCTTTATTTTTAAATAAAGACATTAACTAAAATGTATATGAAATAAACACTTTTTGTAAAACACCAATGTTATAGCAGATTAACCTTGTTACTTAATTTTGAGGATTTGTTTCATAGTTACATGCATGGAAAAGAAAAGACATTTTTATAAACATTATAGAACATGTTTAGTCTTCCTCCTGTAGCAAATATCCCTCAAATTATATTCATTATAGAGTGTTGGTTAACACATGGCCTCTGGAATCAGTCTTCATTAGAATAAAATCTCTATCACTTCTAAACTATGCAACTCTGGGGGATTTTCTTACTAGATATGAATTTTAGTTTCAGATTTTACTAAATGGTATGACAGTGAAGATATTGTAGATATTGATATTGAGATCCTCCTGTGAAATATTACATATAAAGTCCCTCCTACAGTGTCTGGTGTATAGTAAGTGGCCAAAAATAATAGATTGTTATCACCAGGACACCATGATGCTGCTTTAAAAAGTTGACTGGCTGAATAATTTGCACTATCACCTTTTCTCTCCCTCTGCCTTCCCTCCCACCTCCTTCCTTCCTTTACTCCATACCTCTTTCACACATGCATAAGTGTACACATACTCAAGAATCTCCTCTGAGATGAAGAAGAGGCTGAGAGTTGAGAGATGACATGTTAATAAAGTTGTAGTTCAAAGTTCAAAGATTCTGCTGTTCATGTCTTACCACAAGGCAAGATGTTTAATTTTCATTGGCTTCAGTGGCATTACTCCAGTACTTCAAATACACTCTGCGGGGAATTGTGTTCACAGTAGCTCAGTGAAGTTGCTCTTATTTGGAACAAAAAGAAATAATCCACATTGATGTGTTATTCAACTATACAGGTTTTAATTAACCAACTCAATAAATGCTGTGTATTGTACAGGAGAGAACATAGTGTTTTTTCTTCAGAAGCAATTGATTATTTTAATTTGGAACAATACTTGTGAAGTTGTCCAAGTTAGAATTATTCCAGAAAAAAAATGGTGAAAACACTTGCCTTCTGGAAAAGCAGGGATATTGGTAAATTATGGGAGAGCAGCAAATAAGAAATAAGATGAAAGATTTTTTTATTCATTGTGAAGGCAATTTAAATTTTCAAATTAATAATACTGCTAAAAATTTTAGTAAAAAATAAAGTTCCAAAACTGATTTAAAATATGGATTTGAGATTTTATCTTTTGTATGAAATATTACATTTTAAAATATTTTAGGAAAAGTATGGCTATGTTTTAATTCAATTTAGTTATAATTTATTACTAACTATTCCATTGAGGCATAGCTGTGTTAGTATCATCCTAATTATTGTATATGCAGGCTTAAAAACATCTTTTGAAACAAGATATAAGATAAAGGGAAAGCACGTATGATTTCCTTAGATGAAATAAGAAAGATTCATGTTGGTAGTTTTTGCTCTCCAAGGATGCATTTGTTAATTAACTCATATATACTTATTAATTATCTACTATAATCAATATACTGGGCTTGATACTGGGGTAATAAGGAAAAGAGCACCTGCTAGTAAGGTTTCTTCAGGAAAGATTTTAAAGGCAATGCATTGTTATTATAATTTTTATTTTATTTTATTATTGCCAGTAAAGTGCCCCAAGAATATCAAGAATTTCCCTGTTGTCACTTTTTTTTCCTCTGTTGTACAGAAACTTTTTAGCTTGATGTAGTCCCAGCTGCTTTATGTTTTCCTTCATTTTTTTACTGGCTATAGATGTGTCCAGAAATGGATTTCTGAATTGTAACTCGTGGAGATTTTTGCCCAAATTTTCTTCTATGTATATTTTGGTTTCCGGTCTTACATCCAAGTCTTTCATCTGTTTTGAGTTGGTTTTGTACATGGTGTTAAGGAGGTTTGTTCATTCATTTTTTGACATGTTTGGACCAGTTTTCCAAGCATCATTTACTGAAGAGGCTGTCCTTGTTCCAAAGTAAGTTTTTCACTCCTTTGTCAAAGATCAGTTGACTATAAATGTGTGGTTTTATCAGAGCACTCAATTCTGTTCCATTGGTCTGATTATCTGATTTTGTACCAGTACCATGCTGTTTTAATTTCTATGGCTTTGTAGTATAATTTGAAGTCTGAAATTTTAATACCTCCATTCTCTTTTTTTCTGATTAGGAAGCTTTTCAATATTCAAGGTCTTTTGTTATTCCATATGAATTTCAGTAATTTTTGTTTTATCTCTTTAAAGAATGTAACTGGGATTGTTATAGGGATTGCATTGAATCTGTAGATGGCTTTTGGTAGGATGGCCATTTTGATAATGTTAATTCTTCCAATCCATGAGCCAGTGGAAGTCTTTCCATTTTTTTATGTCTTCTTCTATCTCTTTAGCAACATTTTAAAGTTTTCTTTGTATAGTTCTTTCACATGTTTTGTTAGATTTATTCCCAAGTATTTGATTTTTTGGGGTGTGATGGTAAATGGGATGGTATTTTGATTTCTTCTTCCAGTTGACTTTTTGTATATAGGAAAACTACTGACTTCTGTGTGTTGATTTTGTAACCCATTACCTTACAGAACTGGTTTATTGTTTCAATTAGTTTTTCTGTAGATTTTTTGGGGTTATCTATATAGAGCATCATGTCATCTGCATATAGGGATAGCTTCAGTTCCTCTTTTCCTATTTATATTCCTTTTATGTCTTTTTCTTACCTTATTGCCCTAGCTAAAACTTTGCCCTCCATACAAGTGATAGGGTCTGATAACAAAGATACACAAAGAACTCACACAACTTAACAAAAACAGAGAAAAAAACCCTATTTATGAAATGGGGAGAAGATCTAAAAGACACTTCTCCAAAGAGGAAATACAAATGATCAACAAGCACATGAAAAAATTCTCAACATCACTAGCAATCAGGGAAATGAAAATCAAAACCACAATGAGATGCCACCTTCCATAATTCTCTCCTTTGTAAGAAACATTGGCCCACATCCAAATAACAGGCAACACCAAGTGCTGGCATGGATGTGGAGAGAAAAGAACACTCTTACACTGTTGTTGGGAATGTAAACTGGTCCAGCCACTATGGAAAGCTGTTTGGAGGACCCTCATTCTAATGAAAATGGAACTACCATTTGACTCAACCACTCTTCTGGGAATCTACCCAAAGGAGATCTCAATGTGGGTACAAAAGCACACCTGTACCTGGATGTTTGCTGTAGCACTATTTATAATTGCAAGGACATAGAAACCACCCAAATGACCCCCAAACAGATGACTGGATGAAAAAAATGTGGCACATATGCACAATGGAATATTAACTCATCAATTAAAAATGACAAATTTGATGAATTTTTGATACCATGGATGTACTTAGAAGAAATCATATTAGCAGAAACAAGTCAGAAAGAAAAAGACAGAAACCAAATATCTTCACTAATATATAGGACATAGAGAAAATAAACAAAAAGCCAGGAGGAAAAGTCAAAACAAGCTAACAACCAAATGGGGGAAGAGAGTGGGAATGATCAGGGAGGGAAGGTGATGATTGAATCCTGGGAATTACAAAATTGAGAAACATATATAAACAAATAATCTTTAAAAATCAATAATTTATATCTAGCTGTATAGGAAGGAATTAAACAAACACAGGAAGATACCAATTATTAAAGAGAAACAATAATGCCATATTCTGCATTTGAAAATTACTGATAGTTGATCTTAAAGTTCTCATCACAAGAAAATATATGCTTTTGATGCTTTTGTTGTGATTTATATATGTGCTATTTATATTGTGTCAATCATTTCAAAATGCATTTAGCTACCTAATCATTATGTTGTATAGCTGAAACTAATATAATGTATCTTTCAATCACACCTCAATAAAAAAAGCTAAAAATATGTAGAAAATTGTAATTTGGCATCATAGTATAAAGGAAGAAACTCTGTCTATATTCTTGTCACTTAAGACATGACTACTTACTACTAAGTACTATGATTAAATTAACAGTAGTTATAATCACCACTAAAATAAGTTATTTTAAGTAATTTCTCAGGACCTCCATTTTTTGTGATAGTCTTCATTTACCCAACATTTATTGACTGGATATTAGATGCTAGGAACTATTATAGCAATGAGAATTAGCCTTAGGCCAAATAGACAAAGCTCTGTTTTCACAAAATAAATTTTTCTGTACATTATATATATTATGTATATATATGATTGTATAATATATAATTTAAGAAGATAGAAATGAGTTTAATATCTTTTAGTGATCATTACAAATCTTTGAATTTTGCATTGGTTATCAAAATTTTTAAACTTGCTTATTTCTGTTCAAAATATTGAGCATGTGTGTGATTTCTTCTAGAAACTTTGTAGAACTTAAGTGAGTGACTTAGGGGCAAGGAAAAAGAGGGAATGCCCAAATACCCCCCAAAGAGATGAATGGATCAAAAACTTGTGCTATATTTACACAATTTATTGTTATTCGGAGATCAAAAAAGACAACTTCAGCTGGCCGTGGTGGCACATGGCTGTAATCCCAGCTTCTGGGAGCTTTAGGCTAGGGATCATTTGGGTTCATGGCTTGAGACAACCCCAGGCAACATAGAGAGACCTAGTCTCTAAAATAATAATAATAATAATAATAATAATAATAATAATAATGATAATAATAAGCCAGAAAGAGAAAGATAAGTACTGGATTGTCTCACTTATATATGGGATATAAGGAAAATGAGAAAAAGGACAAGAAAAGTTAAAACTAACAAACCAACAGCAGAACTAAAGCATACAGCAGTATGTGAAAGTGAGAGATAGGGAGGGTGAGCACAAGAGATTAGGTGATGGTTAATGGGTGACATGGTGGTGGGAGAACTTCGGAGTATACAAGGACATAAAAAATATGTAAACAACAAAAAAAAATCAGTATGAACACACAATTGGCAGTTAAAGACTCAAAGTCAAGTGAAATTTGATTTTTTCTAGTCTGGCAATTACGAAATGGATTCCAAAGTGGCGAAGTAAATGGACTCCAAAAAGGGAAAACATATTTGTGTTTAGATGTGGAGTTCTTGAAAGGAATAACTCTCTCTCTCTCTCTCTCTTTGTGGTAAACAAACTATGCCTGAGCTGAAGCAGCTGAGGTTGGTGAGTGCTTTGGACAAAGTGGGTCCTCTTGGACTATTTTGAGACATAATCAGCTAAGTGTCATTTCTTCTGATGTTACAAGTCAAGAGGTTCAAGCTATTGATTTGGGGTAGCTCAAATTACACAAAATGAAAGTAAGACAATTTTCCATTTTCACAAGAGTAAAAACTTTTTTTAAATGTAATTACAAGGCAAAATCATTAAGCTATCCATTTTGATCTTACTGAATAACATAGAAGATTTAAAAATAAATTGGGTTGAATGTCTAGGCTTTTATCTTTAGAAATGTGAGAATCCTGTTATTATGTATCTTTTATATCACATCACCTGGATCTTCTCTGCTTTCAAATAGCCCTTGCCTGTGATCAATAAATATGTGTTATCTTTAGAAATGAATTGAGATTGTGGTATGTGCACTGATTAGGATAAAAGGTGTGACATACTTGATTAGAAATATTATTTAAATTTGGAGACAAAAGCTTTTTTTAGGTGAATTAAATGAATGTCTCCCTTGATCAGATATAAGAAGAATTTAATAATTTGACCTATCTTTAGACCATAAGTAGATATGTAAATTCACTCTAAATATTAACCCTTCCCTTAACCTTTGTGTAGTATTGAGCAAAGGTTATTAAACAGGTGATTTTTAATGCTATAATTCTGTTTTCATTTTTTGGTTGAACTTTTCCAAATTTTTTACTTCATTTGCTACCTTTTGCTTTTTGTGTACTAAAGAGGGAGTAAGAAAGTGTAGTGAGGACTTTCATGATTCTCCATCAACCTGAGCTCTTTAACTACTGTTTCTGATATGCAAACTTCAATATTCTCCTATAAATTAAATTTTTGGAAATCTATTCAGACTTCATGGAAGGAATACATGCAGGTCTCCTAAAGAGCTGAGGGAGTTACACTTCTAGGATGAGAAAGACTAAATACAACTGTCATTCTCAAAAAAGACATGTTGTGGTATTAAGTGATGCCTGTGGATTATTTGTCCTATCTCTGGGAGATGTGACTGAACAAAGGAGTTGATTTTGGAAGTCTAGACATTAAAGTTACTTTTCTTCCTCTCTATCCCTTTTTCTCAACCAGAACATTAGATTATAAATAGGAGAAAGAGGAAACAGGATGCATCACTCTTCATGGGACTTTATATGCAAAGAACAGAGGGCTTCAAACAGATAAGGCAGGTCACAATATTAGACATACCTCCTAGTTAATAAATCTAGGGTACATAATGTCACTTTTCTGTGCTTCATTTTTACATCTATGAAGTGGAGATGGTACAGTAACTGACTTTTGAGTTTCTTGAAGATAATATTCCTTTTATAAATATATGGAATATATTATCTTGCTAAAGAAGTTAAAATGGTAAAAGACACAAAAATATGAGCAAATGGTGCTGGAATAACTCCCAGTATATCTTCTATTTCAGTCAACTTGTTTTGTTCTTTTCCTTCCCCAGCAGCCCTCTTGCAATAAAAGCAAGACCATGAGTTTTACTCTCAGTAAAAGAGAGTGATATCATTATAGAACATAGAGCAGAGGGGTGAACCATAAGGAGAAACTTCCAAACACCACAAAGAAGTTGAAGGTTTTTCCTTTATGATTACAGACACCCATTGGGAGAAGGATAGTGTCGCTATAATCCAAAAGACAGTGGTTAACCGGCTTCTCTTCTTGAGCAGACAACTGGAACTCTTAAAAATGTATTGTAAACAAAGGATGAAAGAAATGTTTTATGAGAGGCAAAGCCCAGGATAAGACTCTAACTCCACTGTTGGGGCTGTTTCATTAATAATGGGTTAAGGGGGGTATTCATACAGCTGTAGAAATGGAGAGTATCCAGAAGTTTGAGTGCTTCTAGGGGAGAAATAAGAAATGGCTGACCATGCTCTTTGGCAAACTTGTTGGCATGATAATCATTATGTGATGTAAAGAAATCCAGATACAGAGAACTTCAGGGTAGGTTTCTCAAAACAGATTACAGGAGGTCATTGTTCTAACTCAGTGCATCTGAATTATCAGTCATAGAAAAGGTGGGAACCTGGATGGAGGGAGCTGGACAACCTTCCTGGAACAAATCGCCATGTACTACTTTTTTCAAAGAGAATGAAAAGATCACGACTTTATTAAAAAGTGGACACTGCAGCAGAAAAGAAATGGAAATAGTGGTTAAACCACATATTTATTAGTTGAATCTTCTAAGACAGAATATTTGCAGGTGTCATCCCAGTTTCCCAGTTCCATGAAGACTTTGGAAATAGGAAAGGAATGGAAATAGGAAAGGAAATAGGAAAGAGATAGTCTCTTTAAGAAGGAAACGTAACCTATTAGGAACTACAAACTTTGAAAGGGATGAATCTTGCTTGAAAAAGATTTTTAAAATGTACATGATGGAGTAATCTTTAAATAATGCTGCAATCTTCTTATAGGCTAATGATGACTACCTAGTCTTTTACAATTAGAGAAAAGGCATTAAATGTCTGTTACAGATTTCGAGTGATAGAATTGATACATAATTCTTCTGTGGACCAACTTCCTTCACTTTAGGAAAACCATCAAAATGAATCTTTAATATTGCTTGAAGACATTAATTGCAAATTGGCATGCTGAACATATTGAACAAAGTGGGTCTGAGCTTGCTTTAAATTTAGGAATAATATGTGTGTTTGAAACCCAGCTATAAACATCTTTTCATCTTTACATTCCAAAAGTTGTATGTTTTTAAACACTCGGTTGTCTTGGCTTTCCTTCTACAACTCAGACATCCTCATTCTTTCCTACATATTTTTCTACATCTTTGTATATAGTGTTTCTTTCCTGCTGCTTTTCTCTCAGTTGCTACTTGCATTCACCTATAATTGTAGCTGTTACCTGAAAGCACATTTTGGTGTTTATAAAATCTGTTCAGTGTTTCCTCTGCAGTTGAAGTCTATTGTTAAACCATCCAGTGCTATAAAAGGAAAGCTTTAGGGACTTTGCTCCAATTCAGCATTACAAATCACACTCTTTTTGTGTAGCATGATGTGTTGCTCTTTCAAAAGAAACTTTTTTTGTAGAAATAGTTTTTGAAGCTGAAGAAAAGCCATTTCCATTTCCCATGGGGGTTTCAGTTTGAGATGGGAATCTGAACTCACATCCTTCTAAGAACACAACAAATCTACAACTATATATGATTTTGCATTGAAGAGGATCTGAAAGATTGATAATAAAAGCTTCCATAGAGGCTCAAAACATAGCATGTAAAAATGAAGCACAGACAGAAATTCTATTTCACTGAGTCTTAATCTGGTTGTGGTGGTTACTATTGGAAGGAATTGTCTCCTGGGTAACAAGCTAAGGATTCTGTCCTTCATCAGGGTCTCTAGTTCATCTATCTGTTTGTCAGTGATGGTGGTCTCTGAAACCCTGGAATGAGGTCAGGAAAGAAATATGCCCATGAGTATCAAAGAACTATAGTGAATAGAGAACCAGTCTTAAATAGCTTATATCAGACTTTCTTCCCTAGAAAACTATAAAAGTAACTCTGATTTGAAAAGTGTCTACATCATAGAAAAATTTCATTTGTCATCAATACAGCATTTGACTGGGAGGAAGAAAGTTTAGGGAAAATCCCCAGCTTGAAAACACTATCAAGTGTCATCTTGGCAACCTTTCCCAACCTTACTTTCCCCAACTCACGTGGGGGGTCATTTTGATACTTCTTTCCCAGCCTATTAGGACCCATGGGAAAATCCTACTGTGAACACAATCTACCCTGTGACACAGCAAAGTGGTTGTTTCATGCCTAAGTAGCCCATCACTGTCTGACTCTAAGTAGTTTGCCACAGCTCTGACCTTGGGCCCCAGTTAACAGGTGCTGGCACTCCACCTATCATATGCTGGCTCAAAAGACATTGCTTATAGGCCTGTAGACACTGCATGGCATAAGCTGTAGGTGCCATGCCACAAGTTGTGTGGTCAGAATGGGCCATCAGCTTCATCCACCCTTTGAGCAATGTTAAGGAAGACAATCAAAAATATACACTGGTTGACCTGATGGCTAAATCTGTACAAGTAGAGACTTTTCACCCCCTCCCCCACCCCCATTTGTGGATGTACACTCTATTTTTTTCCTTGCTTCCAGAAGTTACCCAAAGACATATAACTGTAATAAAAAGCTTTACTGGACAACACATGTGACTAAATCCATTCCAGACTTTATTTACAACTTAACATACAAATACAATACAAATGTAGAAGACAGAAAAAATAATAAAATTAAAAGTGGAAGAGAAACTAAGTAGATATTTTACCAAAGAAAATAGACAAATAGTAAACAGACACATGAAAAGATATTATCATCACTTGTCATTTGGGACACACAATCAAAACAATAATGAGATAACATCTCACTCTAAGTAGAGTATCTATTATCAAAAAGACAAGGAGCAGTAAGTGTAGTAGGGAGCAGTAAGTGTAGTAGCAGTAAGGGCAAGGGATATCTTGCATATTTTGGTGGGAATTTAAATAAATATAATCACTGTGAAGAGCAGTATGAAGATTTTTCAAAAGTTAATAACAAAAATACAGTATGATCCATCTATTCCACTTCTAGCTATTTTTGAAAGAATATGAAACTCCTAATGCATATAAAATTATATTCGACCCTATGTTCATTAGTTACAATAGGCAAGTTGTTTTCATAACTTACCTATTGTAACTAATGATAGGTGAGAAGATATATATTTACACAGACACATACACAAAGACACATGAGTACTACCTGGCCATTAAAAAAGTGTGACAACTTGCTACTCGTGACAGCTTAGATAGGTTTTGAGGGAATTTTACAAAGTCAGAGGGAGAAAGAAGAATATATATGATTTCATGATTATGTGAGAGATAAGGAAACAAAACAAATGAACAAGCAAAACAAAACAAAGAAACAGCAGAGTGGTGGTTACCAGATGGGAAGGTAGCAGCATAGTTAAGTGGGTGAACTGCTGGAAACTAGACTTTTGGTGGTGGATTATAACAGTGACACAGATATCTAAATAAAAGTATGCATCAGAAACTGAAGGAAAAACTAACAAACCAAATGAACAAACAAACAAAAGTCAAGCAAATCCTTGACTTCTGATAACAGAATCAGAAGGAAGAAAGAATGGGTGACTACATCAGTTGTAGATGGTGGATGGAAACTACATTTTTGGTGAGGATCATAATGTAGCATATACAGATGTCAAATTATAGGACTATACCCAAAACTTATAAACTGTTATGAACCATCATTGCGTCAACAAAAATTAAATATAAATGATGTTTAGATTTTCAATCTAAACAAAAATAAATAAAATTAAAAATACAAAATTTTTTTGTTTATAGTAATAGTTACAAAACTTACCTTTGGGCCAAACTTCTTTACTTTGGGAAATTTATTAAAATATGTTGTTTATAAAAACTGATAAAAAGATGATGTTCCTTGCTCTTAGAAAGAATTATAAATCAAGCCCAACCTGAAGCAGATGGCTGAGACTGAAAATACTGATCATTTGCTCTACTATTTAAATATGATGTATTTTAAGATTTTAAAGCCATATATATTCCTAAATAAGGACTCAGACTGAACTCTCTCTGAATATTGTTCTTTAGTTTTTGGCGATATGGCTGCTGTTGTAGTCTAATTATTTTCGCAAAGAGATTTTGTGAATGGACTATTTCTGGGAGCAGCTATTTGTCTGACTTTAGAGGGAGGGTTAAGAGAAGCTGGGGTATTTTTTCACGATGCTTTGTTTTTAAAAGAATCTCTCAGAACGAAAGAACTGTTGCGTTGATGTTATGACTTTCTTCTCTTGAGACACTTCTCAGTTTCCAGAGAAAGTGTATTTACATTGCCTATGACTCTGCATTGAGAAATTAAGTTCTTGGGATTGGGAAGCAATAACTCATTTCTTTTTCTAGACTTAACG
This sequence comes from Uropsilus gracilis, assembly GCA_004024945.1. Taxonomy (NCBI): domain Eukaryota; kingdom Metazoa; phylum Chordata; class Mammalia; order Eulipotyphla; family Talpidae; genus Uropsilus; species Uropsilus gracilis. The sequence goes on along the minus strand of PVHY01012855.1, from coordinate 9,604 downwards.
TCAATCAGTAATGTTCGGTATTCTGGGATTTCTCTTGGTAGGCATCGAACTAACTTCTAGTCATTGGAAGTCCTATTGTCCTTTCTAGTTGAAGGTATAAAAATTGCCTTCTATTCTAATCTCTTGTCTTCAACTTTTAGTAAGGTATCATAAATGAGAATAAATTTTCATGCACTAAATCACACAATTTTTCTTCTCTATAACCATACTACTAACTTTCTTATTTTAAAAAATATTAAGAATTTCCTTTCCTTATTTTGTAATGAGTGTTGTATGTGTGTACGTGCGTGTGTATATATATATATATTTATCAGTGCATACAAATATACTCAATATATGTCAATATTGCATAGGATATGCTTTTGTGTTTTGTTTCAGCTTATTAACCCTTCAATGTATCACCCTTTCCTCTTTATACCTTGACATTTTGATATACATGTGATTGCAACAGATTACGCCATCAAAGAAGGGTCCTAGCTCGTAGTGATACAAACAGGATGAATTATATGAAAAAACTTGTCTCATAAGCCTAAGATCTGAAGTACTATGCTAACATTAATTTTACAGTGTTTTTTCTCACAGTGTCACTTTCATGTAAGTGATGAACTGAATTTCAGTAATTATCTTTAATTCAAAACCCTGTATGTTATGCAAGTTGGTGGGTGGGGGTAACAAACAGGCTGATAGGGACTGGGTGACAGTTTCTCATGCTGACTGTACTGCATTGGTTCTCAACAAGCTTGTAATACCTCAAAATAGTTTTGATTGATGCCAGCAAATTGGGGAGACTCACTACTGGCATCTAGTATGTAAATGTAGAGAATCTTGCTAAATATCCTAAAATTATAGTAGAACTCCTACACCAAGGAGTTATCCCACACAAATGTCAATAGCTCCATGATTGGGAAGCAAAACATGGACATATACAAAAGAACATCCAAGACATTCCTAAGCATGAGAAAAGGGTTGGGACCTGGTTTCTTGGTAGGACTAACAAAGTTCCTTGGTAGGATGTAACAACTGTTTATATGCTACACCGATAAGTTATTTTTAGTACATTAGTGGTTTTCACTGAATGGTAAAAATGTTTATGTAGAGTGATTGGATGTATTCCTCTCAAAGTGCATTAATTGACATATATTGCTTGATATTTCTTACTGGTTTCTTCAGTACTGTTTGTTTATGCCCTATATGAAAGAAAATATTATTGAAATGAAAAAAATTTCAATCTAAATTAAATAGAAACTATGGTACCATCTCCCAATTCTGAAACCATCTTCTTTTTGTTGAAAGTAAACAAATAAAATCATGTTTTTAATGGAAAAATATTTTTTATCATTGAGAGAACAGTTTCATTAATTGTCATTGATGAATCATAGTGTGTTATTTTTAATTTGTAACTTAAGATGTGGCAACAGTCAATTTCAATTTTTCTGGTGTGTGATTCTAAATTTGCCTGAATCTACATATAGCAGTTCGGTGATCACGACAAATGTATTTGTGGTGTCAAAAATCTGGTAATTAATTTAAAAGATAGCCCTGTCAGTGAAAACATCAGTCAGTCTGGGTATTTGACTATAAGCTGGACGGATATCTATATGACTGAAATTATTATTGAATTGCCTGTTTTGTTTTGGCATTTTGATGACAGGAGCTATATTTAAAATGTCCTTCTAACTGAGATTTACCTCTTATATTTGGTTTATAATCTCCTCCATAATGAAAAGTAACAATTATGTTAGCATGCAGAATGTGTTTTCTTACACTTATTTACCAACTTTGAGTTAGGAAAGACAATCACTGCTTCATTCACTTATCGATAGTGGTCTCTATGTAATCCTAACATTAAAACAAGAGATGTAAAGTATTAAAGGAATGATTCATTTTGTTTTGTACTCCCTGTCATGGAAAGAATGCATGCATGCATGTTTGTACAAATGTCTCATTAAATGTAACTCTAGAAAAAGTTCAAGTTAATAAGATTAAAGGGAAAATGATTCAGTTCGATTTTTAGTGGTTTCAACTAACATTTAAATATCCAGCACCTTTGCCCCATCCATTGATCATTACATACAGCCACCACTACGGTGACATTTTTAACTGCTGGCTATGTGCCAGGCATAGATCAAATTGCTGTATATTTTATTAAATTCTCAAAATAAATCATCTACAATGAGAATAAACATTTTATAGTAAAGGGAGCTAAAACTCAATATTTAATAATCTTGCCAATCTTGCCAGTTAAGTAAACAATAAAGCTCAGGTAGAAGTGGAATGGATGAGTGCGTTACTCCGGTACCCTACCCTTTGGAAGCTTCCAGAATAGTAACAGTTTGAGATATGTCACACACCAGCTTTTCATCATCTTTCTCGATATCAGAATTTGGATTCACAAATAGAAATTCTGATAGAACTTGGCCACTAACACAATGCTTTATTCTGATATATAGTCTGTTGAGTTTTTTAAACCTATTTCCCAATTTGTAAAGTGACCTATTCCACAAGTTTATTGTGAGGGAAAAGTGAAATAATAGTTGCAAAAATAAATAACCTGCACTAAATAACCTGAAGATGCCAACAGGTATCATGATACTCTGGTTTGTAAACTTATTATTGTGCCTTCAGTCTGACAAGATGAATAATTTGAATTCCTATTTTGTTACAAGCATTTAAACACTGGGGAAGCACTGAAACACTATAACACACTAAGATGAAATTGTTAATAACTATCTTTGGATATTCATGGCCTACTTATCTCCTTCTCTTATTTTTAATATTCACATCACCTCTGTCATTAATAATTGTTCACTAACAACCCCAGTATTCAGTAACTTAAAACAAGAATCAATTATTTTAACATTTTCCTTTGGAATTTCTAAAAGCTTTTCAGTTTTTCTAATTTCTTTGTGTTATGAGTTTTAAATACCTTTTTTTGCAGTTAATTCTTTATCTCTTAATTTTGAGGATTGTTTTTAATTTAGGTTTTGCAAATGCAGAATTTATACATGTAAAGGGATATAATCAAACTATCAATCTCTTTATAACTTTTAGGTTTTAAAGATTAGTTTAAAAAAAGGCCTTCCTCAATCCATTTAAAATATTTTTTATTATTTATTTTTAAAATTTAAGTATTTGATTCATTGGAGGTAAATTCTGGTATATGGCAGAGTATAGGCCAGAATTACTTATCTAGATGCTTTGCCACCATTTGTTACATCATTAATCTCCAAACTGAGTTGATTACTATCTAGTACTAGTTTGTTGAATTTTGATCAATGAGCATTTTGTCAGATCGTTATTCAATTGAAATGATCATATAATTTCCCCTTCTTAGCTTATTAAGTGGTAACTATGTTGATTTCTTTTCTAATATTGATTTTCCTTGCATACCCAAAAAAAAAAATCCCACTTTGGTATTACATTGTTTTTCTTAATCTGTTAATATTTGGGGGTAATTTTGAATTTATATTCTCTTTTCCTATAATGGCTTGTCTGATTTTGATATCAGGGAATGCTGGACTCATATAATGAACTAGAAAGTGTTTCCTCTGTTTCTAACTTTTGTGTGAAATTAGAAGGAATTTTCTATCATTTTTCCCTTAAATATTCGGTATGTTCACCATTGAAGCGATCTGAACCTAGTATTTTCTGCAAGATTAATTTTTGATTCAATTTCTTTAAAAAGCTTGGGGCTACTTCTGTTATGTTTCTCCCAGTGTGACTTTGGTTAGTTTGTATCTTTTAAAAGAATTAGTCCATTTCCTCTAAGTTATCAAATTTGTGGGCACAGAATTGTTGCCATTTTTCCTTATTATTCTTCTAATACCAGTAGATTATGATCCTACTTTCATTTCTAATATTGGTAATTTGTGTCTTCACCTTTTTTAACCTGATAGAAGTGAATCAATTTTGTTGATTGTCTAAAGTTAGAGCCAAAACTAAACATAATTGTATCAAATATACAAGTTTATTGTTCTTTAATTGGCCCATGGTTGTCAAGTTAGGGACATTTCAAACTACAACATACAGTGCACTCAGTCCCAACCACTTATTTTCTAACTTGTTAGCTGTACCTAATTTTGAATAGATAATGATACTCAAACATTTTTTTTCTCCCTAACTTTTCAGTAAACTGAAAGAAACTTATTCCAATTACTTTTATATGTAACTTGCAGTTCCTCGTAGGATTTGGAAAGATAAAATTGCAGGATGAGGCAAAACATCTATATTTCAACTCCTCAATCTAAGAGGATAATTTTTACTTTTTAGCTACGATACCTTGGGGTAATCATTACAACTATATCTCTGGTAGTTGAAATGGAAGGTGGAGAAGTGGTATCTATACAGGATTGTTTGGACATGAGAAAGGGGCGGCCTTTAATTTTTTTACATTATATATGGGCCTTGAGCCACTAAACTAAAAAGATAAGTCAGCTGGAGGCAGGAGGTCCTATATGATATCACATATGTGGAATCTCAAAAAGTTAAAATTGTTAAAAAACTTGATTTGACTGAGAGTCTGATTAAAAGGGGGGATGTGTGAAATAGCAAAAACCTGTCTAAAGCAAGACTATTGATACCAAGTCCCCACACAAACTTAGGAACTAATTTAATTGCAATTTCAGCCTTTTCCAAAACAGAGCCTAAAGCCAGTCAATCCAGAGTTTCCTGATCAGCATAGGTTAATGTTCATGATAAAAGCCCTCTCTCTTCCCCTGAGGGAAGGTGTCTTTACCTGAAATTACCCTTCTGTTCTTTAACTAATAACTTTGGGACTTTCTCTTTCAATCAAAATCATCCATTTCATGCAAGCCCTTGCAGTGCTTTCTCTACCTGCAAGATGGAATGCTGCCCAATTCATGAATCAATTATATTTCAAAACTAAAAACAGAAACAAAAAATACCGTAATGTAACATGTGCTACCAAAGATGGATTAGGAAGAGTGATATTGCTTAACAGTACAAACTCAAGTAATAAGTCAAAGAGGTCTAATGTACAATGCAATGACTATTAGCAATTTTGTACTAATAAAAGAGGGTATAAGGCAGACTTTCTGACTTTAACTTTAAACACATATACGGGCCTGCTTCTCTCTCCGAAGCAGGCTACTAACAGTTCCTTTGCAATTACCTTTAAGTGGATACACCTCTATGCCTGCTTCTCTCCCTAGGAAGCAGGCTACAAGCAGGCTATTTACCTTTAACCTTTACCTTAACCTTTAACACCTCTGTCTGCTTCTCTCTACGAAGCAGGATACAAGCAGGCCATTAGCATTTTCACTGTACCTGCCCTACTATTGATACACAAAAGCCAGCCAGCTGCTTCTCAGCTCCCAGCTCCAAAAACTGCAGAAGAAAAAAACTTAAAAACAGTTTAAACTCTACACTTGTGGGTTCTTTCCACCATCCCCAGCCTTCTCAACCAAAATACCAAACCAATGCAAGGCTATCAGTGCAGACTAATTTATTTCTAACAAAGTGATTTCTAATTATCCTAATAACTACAAAAGAACATGTAAGGAAAACTCCAATTATGTTAACATTGTCCAAAACCTTTCTCAGCATTGTCCAAAGTCCTTTCCCACATTGCCCCAAAATCCTCAGTCTCTCAGTCCTGATCATCTCACCAATGTCAGCCAGTCAGAGTTCCTCCTCTCCACGTGTTTGAAGACATCTTTCTTTGGGGTACTCCTTTGGCTTGCTCCTCGTCTTCCATGCTGTGTTCTCCTTGTCTTCCAGGTAGCAGGAACTTCATGGTACCGGACCCAGCCAAGTTCACTTTCTTCTCAGGCCTAACTTTTGCACGGCCTCTTTCAGACACAAATCAAACTCAGCAAAACAAACTCCAACCCGGAGTTCAAATCTGCAAACTCCTCAACCGCATTTAGCTCACATGCTGCCAGTCCGGGTCAGTCTAGGGCTGCAGGCCACCAGTGGCCACATGACCAAGTTCACATGGCTCACATCTTTAATTTCTCTCTCTATCCCATCTCCATTTTGCCTCTAAAAAATTCGAATCCCAATCTTTGTTTGCACACCCTTTATATATCCTAATTTCCCACCTTCCAGGAAACCTGTTTCACCTTGACCATTTCACTTCTTTCTCCGCCTGCCTCTCCTTGAAGGGAAATTCCAACTAAGGTCATTCTCACATTTTAGCACCTGTCCTTGAAATCTGCAATCTTAAAACAGGAGACAATTGGGGGCGGGGGAGGTAGCACACCCTATCACTAATACTATGTAATATCACTGTATCATATTATATTATAATACATCAATATATCAAAGTAACCCATTGTATACTTTAAAATCACAAATGTTGCATATCAAATTTATCCAATAAAAGATAGTTGAACAAAGGAAACAATGAGTTTTTTCCAGATCCTTTTGCTCTGGTAGCTAGTCTTTTCATTTTATGGATGAATTTTCAGTCTAATTAATTTTCTTCTATTTTATAAAAGAGAACTTTACTGACAAAGCCAAATTTGCCTTCCTTGCTGTTCCATGGACACCAGGATTTAGATGACTACATTAGCAAATGCAGCTTGGAAACAGATTAGCTTAGGAATCTTTCCTGATTGACTCATTTCTCCTGACACACTCCCTAACAGCAAACCCTCTTGCAAGAGGCAGCCTTTTCTTCTTCAACATACTGATATACATTGCCACCATACTGGAGACGGTTTATATAATGTCTATCTACAACATGGATGGAACTGGCAAGAATAATTCTAAATAGGTCAGATGGGGAAAGACAAAAACCACAGTGTCATTTATATTTGAGATAAAGAGAAAAAAAACAAACAAAAAGTCAGATACTAGAAATCTGCTTATAAAGATTGAGGCTACCAGTGAGGTATTAGGAAGAGTAAGAGCAAAGAGGGTTGGGATCACAATGGACAACGGTGGAGGGCAATGAATGCTTGATATTGGGTGTAGTGTGGTGTTGGGAGCTGCGCCCAGCTGCACCTGTGACCTTCAGCAGCCGTGGGAGCTGCATGAGCTGGAGCTAAATAAAACAACAAGTACCCTTTTGTTCTTACTGTATATATACCCGCTACTAAAGAATAAAATTTGAGGCTTGATCAGAACACTGTCTTGCCTCCACTCCCTTTCTCACCCGTTTCTCTCCACAGGCTAGATCCTCCTTGCCCCCGGGAATAACAAGTCCCGCGGGTCGGGACAAGTGGCGCCCAACGTGGGGCCCGAGGCACGGATCTGGACCAGGCGGACACCAAAGAAGCCCTATTGTTCGGACCCCAATTATTTACAAGTTGAGGACAGCTTTCACCGCTCATGAAAGTCATTCGTCCTTGGTGAGTACCCCCCCCGTCCGTCTCATAGAAATGGGCCATAAACTGTCCAAGGAAGCGGTCTTCATAAAAGACCTAAAGGTTTCACTCAGAGAAAGAGGAGTTCAAGTTAAAAAAAAAGGATCTTATAAAATTCTTTTTGTTTATTGATGAAGTTTGTCCTTGGTTTATAATTAATGGGCCAGAAATATATCGTAAAAAATGGCAGAAGGTAGGGAAGGATTTAAATGACAGATTACATCGTGAGGGGCCTGATTCCGTCCCCGCTACAGTTTTTTCATATTGGGGACTTATTAGAGACATAGTAGAGGCAGCATCAGATGATCCAGACAAACAACAACTATTGTCAGTCGCGGAGTACTGCCTCCACCCTTTATCTCGGGTGGCATCGGTCGCCTCCATCCCCACTGATAAACCTCCCTCCAAGTCTCCCTCGGTGATAATAGATATGACAGAGCATTCACCGACTGCCCCCACAGGTTGCTTATACCCCCCTCTCCCCAAAGAACACCCCCCTGCTGAGGATCCATTAACATTCCCCATACTGTCTAAAGACCCGGAGGAGGATCCCCTGGACCCCGGAGATGCAGCTATCCTAGACGATGAGGCTGCACGCTATCATAACCCAGGTTGGGGGCTACCAGACACCTACCTCCCCTTACATCAGGCACCCCAAAGCCCTAATTCTAACGACCAATTCTACCCCCCCGTAGGGTGCAACTCAGCCCTAAGAAGAACTTGCCTCAGAGAAGCCAGTTTCTATGTCTACCCAGGAGGACATAGAAATAGGGCACTTAACTACAAATGTGGCTTCAAAGAGTCCTTTTTCTGTAGCGCTTGGGGCTGTGAAACCACAGGAGATGCCTATTGGAACCCCAGCTCCTCCTGGGACTATATCACTGTAAAAAAGGGGAGGCATAATTCTAAACGTAATGACTCTTCCGTACTTACGGCCGAATGTCAAAATTCTTATACCACAAAAGGATGGTGCACCCCCCTCACAATCACATTTACTCAGCAAGGAAAGATGGCCGCCACTGTCAACGGGTGGTCTAGAGGATGGGGCCTGCGAATGGGGCCTGAGAATCTATGTGAGTGGCACTGATACAGGCCTCACATTTAAGATCAAGCTCATCACAGCAGTCCCTAATACTGAAAACAACATTGTCCTAGGAAACAATAAGGCCCTAAAAAATACTCCCCCTCGTCCCCGCAACACACCAACTCCTATCTTTAACAACCATACCTCCCCCCCTGTCGGACACCTTACATTTCAAGCTACTCTACCCCCCGCTGGCCCTTCCACAGGCAGTACCCTTATTTCCCTTGCAAACGCTACAGCCTTATCCCTCACCAATTACTCATATGAGACCTGCTGGATTTGTTTTTCACCCGCTCCCCCTTTTTATGAAGGCATCGCTATTATAGCTGATAATGTTACCCACACCAATGATACAAGTCTCACACGCTGGCTAAAAATCCCCCAGTCCCAGGCTTCACCCGGACAAACGCTATCCCGATTATCTGGTATTGGTACCTGTATTCATAGCTCCAACTTACGCCTCCCCCTAGAACTAACACTTATCTGTAATTCCTCTCTTACACCTAATACCTCCTATCAATTCATGGTAGCCCCTAATGGAAACTATTTTGCTTGCTCCTTTGGAATAACGCCCTCTATAGTTCCTCAACTATTAGTACAAAATCGTGAATATTGTGTAATAGTTATGATAGTACCCCGAATATCTATCCGTCCCCCCACAGATCTGATTCCCTTTTCTGATTCGCCGTGCTCCAAAAGAGAGCCTGTTACAGCAATTACCTTCGCTGTCTTACTTGGCCTAGGAGCCACCGGCACAGGGACAGGCATAGCCTCCATTGTAAACACAAAACAACAGTTATTCACTGTGAGTATGGCAATAGACAAGGACATCCAGGCCCTACAAGACGGCCTCAACAACCTAAAAGAGTCCCTAGTATCCCTCTCAGAGGTAGTCTTACAAAATCGCAGAGGCCTCAACCTTTTGTTCCTCAAGGAAGGGGGCCTATGTGCCGCCCTTAAAGAAGAATGTTGTTTTTATAAAGACAAGACAGGACTAGTCCAAAATAGCATAGACCAAGTTAGGAAAAGCTTAGAAGCCAGACAGAAACAGAGAGAAAAAGATGAAGCTTGGTACAAAAACTGGTTTTCCACCTCTCCCCTGTTTTCCACCCTGCTACCCAGCTTGTTGGGACCCCTAGTTGGCTTACTCCTCCTTTTAACCTTTGGCCCTTGGGCTTTTAGACGTATA
>PVHY01012854.1:24097-43186 GCA_004024945.1 Uropsilus gracilis | reverse complement strand
TCAGAGTCCATCTCCAGACGCTTGAAGACATGTTCCTTTGAATGCTCCTCTTTGTCTTCCACGCTGTCTTCTTGTCACCTTCAGGTAGCAGGAACTCCATGGTGCCAAACCAGCAAAGTTCACTTTCTTCTCAGGCCTAACTTTTGCACAGCCTCTCGGAGACACAAGTTAAACTCAGCAAAACAAACTCCAACACGGAGTTCAAATCTGCAAACTCCTTAACTGCTTTCAGGACACATGCTGCCAGCCTGGGCCAGCCGAGGGTTGAAGGTCCTCGGCGGCCACATGGCCAAGCTCACATGGCTCACATCTTTACAAGATGGCCGATTCCCATCTCTCCTCTACTGAACCTCTCTCTCTATCCAGTCTCCATATTCGAATCTGCATCCCTTCCTTCTCTTTGTTTGCACACCCTTTATATACCCTGATTTCCGCCTTCCAGGAAATCTGTTACACTTCTTTCTTCCCCCTGCATTCCCCTGAAGGGAAATTCCAGCTAAGGTCATTCTCCCATTTTAACATTACCTGTCCTTGAAACCTGCAATCTTAAACAGGAGACAATGGGGGGGGGCACACCCTATCATCCTGGGCATTTACTGACTGTGGTGGCACAGTTACTGGGGCTTTGTGAGACCTGGAGTGGCACTAGGGTCACTCCTGGAGAACTTTTTTTTTTAATTCATTTTATTGATTTGTCACAATTGTGCATTAATTGATCCCTCCTCCCCCCTCCATACCCCACCTCTGTATCCCCCCTCCAGTCACTCCATCTCCCATTTTTCTGCAATTTGTTGGTTGGTTAAGTTGATGTTCAGTTGTTGGTTGTTTGGCCCGTTGTTTTCTTCCGATATCTGGTAAATGTGTGTGTGTGTTTTGTTTTGTTTTGTTTTTTACCCCTCCTGGAGAACCTTTGACACTGGTTTTAATGCCAGGAGGGCAGGGAGCATGATGGATGCCGGGGTCAATTTGCTAAATAGCTGTGATCTTATCCCATATGGGAGTGGTGGCTTGAGGCTTGTTTACAGTGACTGGGAAAGCAGGGAGCAAGCTGGGTAAGGTTCTACTCTCTGGAGTCTCAATCTCTTTTTGAGAGGTGGAGAGAGGTGGGGAGGGAGCTTTAGGTCCCCTGAGCCAATTGAGGAATTCCCAGTTTCCTGTGTCTGGACCCACAGAGTTCCCATTGTCCTAAGGTCAGAGCTGCACCCACTCCAGCATCTGCACATTTCCTCCAGGGAGTTTCACAATGTCCAGTGTTGCCTTGTTGTGACTTGGTTTGAGCCTCCACCGGACTGTTCAGCTCTGCTGGTTGGGTTATCTACTCCCCTAGTCTTTTTCCCATAGCTCCTGGTCCTTCCTCTTTGCACCAGTGGCTCCTAACCTTAAAATCCAGATCTACATGGGTGAGTTTTGAGACTGGGACAGAGTGTCTGGATCTTTTTATGAGCAAATTACTTTTTTTTGGTAGTTGTTATAGTATTGGTGGAGCCCAAAGGACAAATTAAATGAATTAATTGTGATATAAATAAGTGAATATAGTAATACTAAAACTTCCTGAGGTAAGCCTTAATGACAAAATGAAACTCTTTATTTTTATTAAAAAAATGACTTGATGGAAATACTTGTGATACAATGTTAAGTGGGGGGGAAGATACTAAGATTGACTATTAAAATATTTTTTTAAATAACATGCATAGAAAAAAGGATTTTTTTGTGGAGGGAAAATCAGTAATTCTTTTTATTTTCCATCCAAGTTTACAAATTCTTCATGGTTTCTATAATGAATTTATAATTCTTAAATAATGAAAAACTTTTGCTTTTTAGTCCTTACCAACAAAATTACTTACTTCATATAGTTGCTCAGTGAGAATATTTTATATTGTAGAAGTGTATTTCTATAGCTAGAATTATTAAGATTATTAAAGGAGCTGCATAATAGCATTTTTGAAAATGTGCACAAGAAGCTGTTAATAATAATTGTGTCTGGGTTTAGGATGCTGTCTTTATCATTTATGCTTTGTACCTGTTGTACTTTTATCAGGGGCATTTATTTTATTGCTTTTTGATAAGTAAAGTTGATGTTTTATAGTCCATTTGGTTGGCTCTTCATAATTTTAAAACTATATTACTATATTTTTAACAATCATAATAATGTTTTTACTTATTGACTCATGCTTTACTGAAACAGTAAATTGTTAATTCAATAAACTTATTTAATAATTTCCTTGTTGATAAACACTTGGGAGTCATTCCTGAGTTTTCGCTGTTATACAAAATGCTGCAGAGGAATTTCTTAGTATAGTTTTTTCTTCTTTGAGTAACTTTTTACCAAAAAAAAAAGTAAATGTACATGTACATCAAATATATCCACCTCAAAGGCTACATAAGTTCACTGGGTACATATTGCCATTTTGTTGTTTTTAGAAATGATTGAGTCAGTTTATGATACCATCTTAAGAATATAGTGATGTATTAAAAAATTTAAAAAAAAAAGAATATAGTGATATGCCGGGTATGGTGGCACTGTGCCTATTATCCAAGTGCTGGGAGGCAAGAGACCAGGGATAGTTTGTGTTTTGTGGGTTCAGGACTACCCCGGGCAACAAAGCGAGACCTACTCTCAAAAAAGAAAGAAAGAAAGAAAGAATGTAGTGATAATGGTTTCACCCAGCGTTATTTGCATTAGGTGTTGGAAATAATAATGACTTTTTAAAATACTATGACAAATTTGGATGACAGAGCTATCAACTATTTGTAGAATTGTCCTTTTATGTACTTCTTGTAATTATTTATGAGAATCCTGAAAATCATGTAAAACTTTAAAAAACCATTTCTCGATTTCTTATTTTGCCTCTATTTTCTTATTTCTCCATTCCTTAATTAACAGAATCAAGCAATAGAAGTTGTCTGGGGTCATCAGCCTGCATTCTTGAGCTGGGTGGAAGGCAGGCATTTTAAGGACCAAGGTGTAAATGTGGCTGAAATTAACAGACAAGTTGGTCAGAAACTTGGACTCTCAGATGGGGAACAGGTAAACACAAAATGTGACAGCAGTGCTTTTTCGTCAAATAATGCAACAGTGAAAATAAAATTGTCTTCAGATTTAAAAAATTGTTTAATTTTTAATTGATTATATGTATATATATTTTTTTCTTACATTATCTTATACCCCAAAGTTCTCCCACCAATGTGTCACCAGTGAATAATCTTCCCGATGTCTTGTGTTCATCCCTCCCTCCGGTTTTGCCCTTCCTCCCTCCCGTGCTGTGTGCTCTAGTTTTGTGTCAGTTTGTTAGTTTGAACTTTTTCTTGTCCTTTTATTAAGTCACGACAGCTTACCATGCTCTGTTTTATTTTGTATTCTGCTATTTATTTTATTCACTTTACAGGTTTCCTAATATTTTTGCAATTATTTTTACTTTATGAGTTATTTGATTTTTCCTATTACTGAACTTTCATTGTTTTTGAGCAGTTTGACCTTTCAAGATCATGCTTAATTAAGAAAAAAATTCTTCACAGAGGGTTATTAGCCTAGGAAGCCACGGCCGGGGCCAGGGATCGTGGTTCGAGTCCTGCCATGGACATGTAGCGAGACCTAGTTCCAAAAAAATATAGCTGGGCATGGTGGCACGCGCCTATAATCCCACCTACCTGGGAAGCTGAGGTTGGCGATTGCTTGAGTCTGTGCTACACTGTGCAATATGAGCCTGTGGTTCCACAGGCAAAAATAGCGAGACTTGGCCTCAAAAAAAACAAACACAAAAAAACAAACAAAAAAACCACAAAGAAACAGTATTTCTGTAAATTTAATTAATGTGTTTAGATCAGCATATTCATCAATTTATTCCTTTTTTCTTTAAAATACAAAACTAATATATACTCATTGTAAATGTTTCATAATTGAAGTGAATAATATTTTTCTCTTTCTATAACCCTAGATTCAGAACAAATGTTTCCTATTTGTTGGGCTCTCACTAGACCTTCATTCAGTACTTAAAGAATAAGATCACATGTATTTTCTGCATTGCTTTCTCCCCTCTCCCCCCCCCCCCACACAAGATTTATCAGGGATACATTTCCTCATATTATAACCAAAATGCATTGAGTATTTCTGGTTTTATATATAGATTGTAATATTAAGGCCGGGCATGGTAGCACATGCCTGTAAGTGGCAGCCTAGGAAGCCACAGCCAGGGCCAGGAATTGCGGTTCGAGTCCCGCTGGGAGCACGTAGCAAGATGTAGTTTCAAGAAAATATAGCTGGACGTGGGGGTGTGCGCCTGTAATCCCAGCTGCCTGGGAAGCTGAGGCTGGGGATTGCTGAGTCTGTGCTACCCCAGGCAATGTGAGCCTGTGGTTCAACAGGCAAAAATAGTGAGACCTAGTCTCAAAAAAAAAAAAAAAAAGTAATATTATAAATTGAATCACCACATCTAAGGGACTGCTCATTAAAAATTTGATAAATGGGTCTAAATTGCTTTCTTTTATCAATTTCCCAAAACAGTACACAAAATTGTCACATCCCTCTAACTTGTTTGAACACAGTTTTACTAATATATACTTTTGATAATGACAGTAGGCCACTGGTGAGAAATCCATGGGTCTAGTACTGGTCCTGTATTTACCCAAAGTCTTTGTTAGAATCTTAAAACTTTAGACCAGTGTGACCTTAAAAAGCACTAACTTTGTTGGCTTGCTCTACAAACCTAGGAAAATACAATATTTTGTTGAGCAAAGGAATGGTACAGTTCTCTTTGAGCACATGGAACTTTCCTGTGGGAAACATCAGAGTCCTCTTCCTGATCTTACTATAATTCATTGCTCTAAATAGCCCTCTGGTAATTTAATTTACATTTGCTTCCAAGTGAACTTTTACCTGATTTCTACAATCTCTGTTCTAGCAATTCTACTGTGGCCCTGTCTTCTAGATTATCATTGACAGGAACAGAAAGTGGACTGAATCACTTAAGACTCAAGCTTTTAGTGGACAGGAGATGCTTTTTGTTTTCTCAGAATCACCCTTTTCAAATACAGTTTAAGGGAAATTCTGGAAGGAAATTCAAGAAGGAGTTGGGGGGGAAGGCATTTGGCGAAAATGCAGAAAAGGAAGGATAGACCATGCAGAAAAGGAAGGACAGTCTGGGCATGGTGGAGCATGCCTGTAAGCGGCAGTCTGGGAAGCCGAATCCTGCCCAGGGTAACGTTGTGAGACCTAGTCTCAAAAAAAAAAAAGAGAGAAAAGGAAGGGCAGGTATCCTGCTCTCAGAGGCTTTGGATTTACTCCTCTGAACCCTAGAATGGCCTACAGAGGATGAAGCACAGTTAAGGTGGTGCAGCACTCAGTATCTGAATATTTTTTCATTTTGTTTTTAACAGTAAATGATTATATGTCTAAATTAAATAATCGATTCTGATCATTATTTCAGTATTTTGTACTTTTTTTGCAAGTAGCATGACTTGTTGACTATGAAACTAATAGAAAAGAAATAATGGTTGTAATGCTTGATTACATTTATTTTATATTTTTAACTTTTCTATTTTTAAAAAGGTTTTTTCTGTTTTATTTTTAAAAAACTGTTGTGCTAGGGTGTATTTGCCTTTATTCTGTAATTGTGAAATATTTTTTTCTAGAATGCTGACTGTCAACATTTAACTAAGGATAAGTGTTTAATATTTGTCAAATGAGGGACTGACCTTCTGCACACACACACCCCACCCCACCCCACTCCTAATCGTGTGTCTAAAGAGAGAATTACTATTTTTAGAGGAAAAATATTTTAAAAATTAATTTACTTTTTAAATTTTTTTCTAGGTGTTTCTCAAGCCATGTTCCCATGTAGTTTCTTGCCAGCAAGTTGAGGTGGAACCTCTCTCAGCAGATGATTGGGAGATACTGGTAAAGAAAAATGAGAACTATCCCATTATAAGGTTAACCTCTAATCAAGATAATCAAGATACCAGTTTCTTTATATTTCTTTTAAGAGCTTCTTTATATTTCCTGAGTTGATTTGCATATAGGATTGAGATTTCCTAACTAGTTATGGAATGGACAAAATGTTAAGTGAATTGATCTTTTTGTTGGTTGGTTCTAGGAGCTGCATGCTGCTTCCCTTGAACATCATCTTCTAGATCAAATTCGAATCGTTTTTCCAAAAGCCATTTTTCCTATTTGGGTTGATCAACAGACTTATGTATTTCTTCAAATTGGTAGGTGTTATTGTAATATGTGCTATCATTCTCTAGTGTTGAGTCCAAAGTGGCGGTGAATATGGAGTAATTAATGATCTTTATTTTTTATGTAGTTGCATTAGTACCAGCTGCTACATATGGAAGACTGGAAACTAACACCAAACTCCTAATTCAACCAAAGACTCGCCAATACAAAGAGAATACATTTTCAAAAACAGATAATGCACGTGACAAACTTTATAATTATGGTGACCAAAAGGAATTTCAAACCAGGCAACTAAAATCAGCTTCAAAAGTCACTAGGTACAGTAATGCAGATTCAGATGTCACAACTGATTCTTCCATACCATGCCTATGGACAATGATAGGAAGCATTTTCTCTTTTGGGTCTGAGAAGAAACATGAGACTTCTTGGGGTTTAACTGAAATCAATGCATTCAAAAACATGCAGTCAGAAGTTGTTCCTCTTGACAATATTTTCAGAGTATGCAAATTGCAGCCTCCCAGTATACATGATGGATCAGTAACTTCTGTCTTTGACAAACACCATGCCATTCATATATTTCCATGGGACCAGGAATATTTTAATATGGAGCCCAGATTTACTGTGACATATGGGAAGCTAGTAAAACTGTATTCTCCAAAGCAACAACAAAGTAAAGCAAAACAAAATGTCCTGTCACTTGAAAAAGAGAAGCAGATATCAGAACCACTGGGTCAGAAACAAGTTGGCCTAAACCATAATCAAGAAGCTGGTAAGGCCTGTGTGGTAAAGGTCATCTGGAATGGACTTGAGGAATTGAAGAATGTCCTGAAATACACCAAAAATGTGGAGACTCTCCATCTTGGGAAAGTTTGGGTTAGTATAAATTTTATAATAAAGGGGGAAGTAATTTTATGTTCTTAAAATCAGTATATCAAGAAAAGAATGTTTAAGAGTTTCTGGGGACACATTTCTGATTTCAGGGTAAAGTTCTTGTTTGGGGAAAGAGTATGTATTTTCTGATTAAATAAACTTACAAATAAGTTCAAGCTAGACAGACAGGTAACAGCTCAGTTTGAGGTTAAATAGCTAATACATA
This sequence comes from Uropsilus gracilis, assembly GCA_004024945.1. Taxonomy (NCBI): domain Eukaryota; kingdom Metazoa; phylum Chordata; class Mammalia; order Eulipotyphla; family Talpidae; genus Uropsilus; species Uropsilus gracilis. Next base: position 35,918 of record PVHY01012854.1, on the reverse strand, counting down.
GAACTAGGATTCAAACCCAAGAAGGCTGACTCTAGAGTTTACTCTTAGTCTGTAGTGTCCTATAAAGCCTTTCATATTTCTTCAGTTGTTTGTATTTTATTTCAAGCAGTTTTATTTATTTTGATTAACGGCTTACATCTTTGTTAACGTTTAGGTAGTATTTGAATTTTTCCCTCAGGTGTAGTTTCAATGGGTTTCCTAGCACCATGCTACCTGTGGCCCAACACCACCATCCCTGGTGCCTTCCCCATATTTTAGCCCCTAACCTTCTCCCTCCCGTGCAGGATGCCTCAGATACACAGTCAGCTTGCCAGTTTTGTCTTTTTTCTTTACATTCTGTTTGGTTCTGTATATTCCCAGTTAAAAGTGAAAACCATTATGTATTTTTTCCTTCTGACTTGTTTTACTTTGCATAATGCCTTTCACAAAGCTTTGCATCTTTAATCTTTAATTCCTGTACAAGTTTGTTCCCAAGTTCTTTTTTTTTTTTTTTGAGACTAGGTCTTGCTGTTTTGCCCAGGGAACTGCAGGCTCACATTGCCAGGGGACCACAGACTGAAGTGATCCCCAGCCTCAGCTTCCCAGGTAGCTGGGATTACAAGCATGCACCACCACACCCAGCTATTTTTTTAGAACTAGATCTCGCTATGTTGCCCAGGTGGGTCTTGAACATGTGGACTCAAGCGATTCCCAGTCCCAGCCGTGCTGTGTAGGCTTGCGCTTAAAGGCAGGCACCACCATGCCCAGCACTTCCCAGGTTCTTGCAAACATAGGACTTTTATGTATTGGGGTAAATGCCAGTGTAGGAGACATCACAGTGTGAGATGACCTTCCCACTGTCTATCACTGTGCTCAGATTGGGCTGTGTACAGGAATTGTCTATCCTGCTGTTACGAGCTCTTTAACTCGTATTCATCTGGGAGAAGTAGAGCAGCTAGTGTTCATCTCTTCACCTTGACCTCAGATGTTAATACTAAATCTATGTGAAATGAGTCACCAGCCCCATTTATTTTAACCTAATTTTAAATCATTGTGAAATGACACTTCAAGGTGATGAAGGGAAGAAATTAAATTGATAACAGATACTATACTTGATCTTAGCCAAAGGACTGAAAAAGATCAAATGGAACTTTTAGTTCTATCTTTAATATGGTATATGTACACACACTGATTTTCAGTGATGCACACATTTTAGAAATCATTTTTAAAAACATGCATTTTTAAAATACTTTCAAAAGATGTGAACTGAGCATTAAAGCTATCTGAAGGACTGAAAGCTTTGAATAATGTAAAACACTAATTGAATTAGGCAATTGGCTCTTACCTAGCTGCATATTCAGGAGCAAGTTCTCATCTAGATACTTGAAATACAAATAAGTAAAGGGAGGACATTATTAGGACAGGGAAGGAGAAGCAGCCTCCTTTTAGGTTTCCTTTTATCCCAATAGTTTTATGTATGACCTTACTGTGGGTGACTTAAGAGAGTTTTAGTGTGTTAGACCTACATCATTTTCTAAAGCTCTAGACCATTGCCTTATTGTTCTCTGTTACCTCTAAATCCTTTACTTAGGAGATCCCACTTCATCTCCAAAATCAAAATGTTTAATGCTTAACTTGTTATGGTGTCAGTATTTCTGTTAATGGTTATTAGATTGGAATACCCTTTTGTTTCCTTGAAATTGTGTGGTGGAGACAGGGTGGTATGCTGACGGTAAAGTCCTAATTGCAGGAGTCTCTGGGAACTCTGCAGGTTGCCTGCTCTGCATTGGGCAGTGTGCAGTGGCAGTAGTTGTGGTTAAATACTCAACAGGCTTCACTTGAGAGGTCAGAACGAATTGTTCATATTCTAAAGAAGAGAAAAAAAATGAAGAGGGAAGTTGAAATATGTATGATACAATCCCAACTTTTGGTTCTGTAATATCCATTTGGTTATACTTACAACTATGATAGCTTCTGTAATTTCACCTGAATTTATAGGTGTTAAAGTTTATGATGTAGCATAGTTTTTAGTCAAATTTTGAACGTTTGTATTTTTGTTTATTTTAAATTTCAGATTCCAGATGACCTGAGAAAGAGACTAAATATAGAAATGCATGCTGTAGTCAGAATAACTCCAGTGGAAGTTATTCCTAAAATTCCAAGGTCTCTAAAGTTGCAACCTAGAGAAAACTTAGTGAGTTCAATTTATTTATCATAGTTGCTTCAGATGTGTTGTAAAATTTCTGGTTCACTTAAATAAGAATGCTGTGCTCATTTTTGCTATGAGTAAAGAAGTCTTAAAAATGTAAAGAAGTCTTAAAAATTTTGCTAAAATATATATATTTTACAAAATGCTGTTGATCCATTTTATTTATTTTTAAATTTTCATACAACATTGGTCATTTTTGTATAGTTATTTTTCCCTTTATGGCCCTCTCTATATCACTCTTCTCCCTTTCATTCTCTCCTTCCCTGTTTGGTTACTCCATGTCCTCTCGCTGTAAATCTTTGCTTGATGCTTGGCTGTTTGATCAATTTCAAATTATATAAGAATATACTTTATATAGAGCATATAATTCAGTCACATTTATTACATTCATAATGTTAGACAATCATCACCACCATGTTTCTAAAAATTACATAGACTCTCTGTGCCCTCAATAAGTCAACAACTCCTCACTCACTTCTTCCCAGCTCCTCATAATGTCTAATGTGTATTTTTCTGTGAGTTTATTCCAGATTATTTCATATAAATGGTATGTAATGTTTGTGTGTCTATCTTATTTCACATAACATTTTCTTGATTCTTGATTTCATTTTCTTGATTCTTCATTCATGCAGTAGCATATATTAGAACTTCATTCCTCTTTGAGTAAATATTCCATTTTACATATATATCGTATTTGGCTTATCTGTTCATCCTTTGATGGACACCTGGGTTGCTGTTTTTGCCTTTTGTGAAAAATGCTGCTTTGAATGTTGGTATATGTGCGTCTGTGTATGTTTGGTCTCTGCTTTCAAGTCTTTAAGGTGTGTACTCTTTTTGGGAAACCAAGAAGTGTTTGATAAGTGATACATGGTGTTATTCTGTTGTAGCAGTACAAATATGATAATTTTAGCTTTTAAGAAATATTTTTGACACATCATATAATTTTATAAAGTTGTCTATGTTTCTAATGTCTGTGGTATTAATATTTTAGCCTAAAAGAATACAAGATTCTTTTATGTTAATTTTTTGAATCTGGTATAGCAGGAAATGAAATATTAGACTTAATTTAAAAATCTTTTTTAATAGCATATGATCTGTTCCAGTTTTGGGTTACCCGGTGTTAGAGGTTTGAGATACAAGAAAATTAATTTGCTACATGCCTTTAAAATTTCAAACATTTAATCCTTCTCTAATAATTCAGATAGTACTTTGGGTTTCTAGGATCATGATAGCTATTATATCATAGAAGACACAATGTAATAGAACTTTCTAGTCAATGAAATCCCAGATAGTTTATGTGACTGGAGAAGAGAAAAATAGAATAAATGCCATTTCTCTAACAATATTTCACTGAACACTTGGCACATTGGTAGAATAGTATGCAGTGATCTGAATTTTGTTGTAACTTTTTTGGTTTTTTATCTTGATGCTTTTCTAACTTGACCTTGAAGAAGAGAGAGGACAGCAGTTGATTCCATTTGAGATATGGTAGAATAGAGGGCTATTTTCCTTTGAAGATGTTAGTTATTTTTCCTCTGAATTTTTATTATTTCCACTTTTCATTTCAAATAGATTCATAATACTTAATTTTAATTTAAAAGTTCAAAAGTTAGCAACATTTCTTAGAATTTCTTCATATCTTTTCAAACAATTTACTAACACTCTACTCTTTGAGTATATCGGCACTTTGCCCAGCTTAATTTAAAAAAAAAGTGACTTGTACATATAAAGGATTCGTTTTCCTTGTGTACAAAGAAGTTTGGAGAACTCAGGTGGTTAAGTGAAGATCTAGGCTTCTTTATTCTTTCTCATCTGCCAACCTTAGCTTGTGACTTTCTCTTAGATGCAAGAGTCTGTTTATACTAGCCATCACATCTGCATTGCAAGAAGGAAAGGCACAAGATAAATTCTTGTAAGTTTTCTCTACCTTTTAGTTAAGAAGAGATGTCCTTCCCAAGGAGTGGCTAGAGCGCATCCACATGCACATGCAGATAGCTCCAAGCTGGGTTTGCGAAGTTTGGTTTCTCGACCTCAGTAGTTGAGAGAGGAAAGGAAGAGTGGGGTTAGAATGGTTAGGTTAGCAGGTGAAATAAATTATGGTATAGATATTACTGCGCATAGAGAATTGGAATGTTTTAAACTTTGCTGCTTGCATTACTGTGTCTTAAGGCTACACTGTACTCAATGTATTGCAATGTCAAATCCTGAATCTTTGCTTATAGAATGTGAACATCTGTCACTGAGTTTGGTACGGTTTACATTTCATTCACAAGATATGGTGTTAAAATAAGAATATAAATATATTAGTACAATTAATTACTGTTCTTTTCTTTGGCAGCCTAAAAGTGTCACTGAGGAAGACATAAAAACGGTATTCCATTCATGGTTACAGCAGTCTACTACTGTCACACTTCCTTTGCTAATGTCAGAGGAAGAATATATTAAGCTTAGAATTAAAGATGGTAGGTAAATTTCATTCATTTAAAATTTTGCCTATTGAAGTTACAAAAATTTTTGAGTGGTTTCCCACATCATAATGTGTGAATAAGAATGTAACAATGATAATTAAACAGTAAATTTCATATGCCAAAGAATACCTTCATTTAAATTTAATTTGGTATTTGAAATCTGAAATTATTTCATCTCAGCTTCAGTACTAATACTGCATTTATTACTTTTCAGCAGGATTGAAGGAGTTTTCTCTGAATATAGTTCATTCTTCAGAAAAAGAAAAAGAAAAAAATATTTACTTGCTGAGTACCAGTCTGCTACAGAAGATTGTAATACAAGTAATTACATCAATCAAATACTTAATGAAATAATGTGCCACATGTAATAGCAATAGTATGAATTTGCTTGTAATGCCTTGTATTAGCGTAAGCCTTAGAACCTGGATTGGTAAGAGTGAGGAATAACTTGATTTAAAATATTTTATTCTTTATTTAGTTTCTCTAACAAGATTTATCCTAAATTTAAAAATTACTGCCTTGGCTCAGTTAAGTTTCACGAATATGTTAAATGGCAAGTAGATCATGTGTTTAAATTCTTCTGGTATTGAAACAAAGGAAAACTTAGTTTTAGGGGTTTTTCAAAATTCATGTTTTTACTTGCAGTTCGGCTTCACGCCCATATGATTTTGGCAGTTCTTAATTTGTTGACTGCACAAATGTTATCTCACTACTTGAAATACTGTGTTTTAATGAGGACCTTCAGACTTGTGATTATAGAATTGGTAATGTTGTAGACATTTTTAATTTCAGTGGTTTGGAACAAGACATTGTTTCTCCACTTTTTAAGATATAGTTACAGGAATATCATTCAGAAGATTCATATATAAGAACTGTGAGTAGTAAATGTGACACAAATCAAAATTGTAAATAGTTGTATCTGCCAAATGTATTAAAGAGAAGATATTCTTTAGTACTAATTGATCATAGTTATATTCCCTGGATAATTAAATTATTATGTCAGGGCACATTAAGGAATGATCTTGCATGTTCAGTGTATCTAATTTCTTGGGGTAGCAGAATCAGCAACTAAATTTCCTAGGACCGGAGAGAAACAGGCAAAATCACTTTGAAATGTAAATCTGATTTTTCCTTGCTACTATAGGTCCTTCTAGATCCTATGGTAAAAGAAGAAAACAGTGAGGAAATTGACTTTACTCTTCCTTTTTTAAAGCTGACCTGCTTGGGGTAAGAAGTTATAGCTACAATAGTGTGTTTAGAAATATGTTTTCACAATTTTCTCTGGCAGGGTTTTTATACATAAATGTTAAAGTAGTTGCTAATGTTAGTAAGCAGTTTTACTAAGGCATTGGTAGGTACTTTTTCAATTTTTCTCTTTCCTTTTATATTTAGGTTGATAATTTGCTTTATCCTCTTAAAAATTTATTTTTAAGTTTTACTTTGAGATTTAATTTGTGAGAAGAAAACAGAATGGCCTGGGTCATTCTAGAATTATATCTTCTAAGAATAATAATTCTTAGAACAGTAATTTTTTTTTTTTTTTTTTTTGAGATTAGGTCTCGCTATTTTTGCCCATGGAACTGCAGGCTCATGTTGCTCGGGGTACCATGGACTCAAGCAATCCCCAGATTCAGCTTCCCAGGTAGCTGGGATTACAGGCGTGCGCCACCACGCCCAGCTATTTTTTTGGAACTAGGTCTCGCTACAGGCCCCAGGTGGGACTTGAACCGCGATCCCTAGCCCCGGCTACTTCATAGGCTGGAGCTTATAGGCATGCGCCACCATGCCCAGCGTTAAATTTTTTTTAAAGTTAAATATAAAAATATTGGTTGAATGTTTAAAAATATTTCAAATTAAGTTATTCCTTGCATATTGTCAGTGTAAAAATTAATAGTTTGTGTTTAACTTTCAAGACACAAAAATCTTAAAGAATCTCTTATATTCTTTATCTCTTATAAAATATGAGAATTTCAATAAAACATTACCTTAAAATTTTTCACAGTTTTTTGACAGAGGTAGGTAGCAGTTACTTGACTTTCCTGTAATATGCAGTATATAATCTTTAAGTGTTTAGTGAAAAAAATCAAGCCAAAAAATAGCAATGTTAAAATATGCCATAATCCTATATAAAGTAAAATTTTTTTAGTGCAGACTCTAGTTTGAGAAATTTATGATTTTTCTGTGAAGAGAAATAAAATGAGGGTAGATTGAAGTTCATGTTTGTGCTAACTATAGATTAAAAGTTGATTTCAAAGGTAATGTTGACAAGGAAACTAGTCTTCAGTTATCCTAGCACTTCCAGAAGCTCCCACTCATGATTATATTGTTTACTTAGCCAAAAATCATGTTGAAAGGGTGTTTTTGTGTGTAATGACATTCTTGAGAGAGTTTTATTAGGGTAGAATTTGTTACAGCACATGTTTGAAAGTGAAACAATTTGTTTTAAAAGCTTTAAGTCAGATTTGGCATTAATCAGTGTGTTTTCAAATTAGGAGAGTATCCAAGATTTTATTCCAAAAAAAAAAAAAAAATCTTTCGTTGGCTGGGAAGGGAAATTTCAGAATGTCTTACAGCTCAATAGTATTATGTCACAATTTACTCTACAGAGGAGTGCGTTCCTTAGGCCTTTCCTCCATGGAGCACATCACCCATAGCCTCTTGGGACGGCCTTTGTCTCGGCAGCTGATGACCCTCGTGGCGGGACTAAGAAATGGAGCCCTTTTACTCACCGGAGAAAAGGTATGTGTAGCTTAAACTTGCTCGTTTTCACTAAGTGTAACTTCTAATTTCTCCCGCTTTGAGTTTTGGTCATCTGTTAGATGAGATAAGGAAAACATTTCACTAACAGTCTTGAATTAGCTATTGGGAAAGTGGTGATGAATAAGACTAATGTTCTCCTTTCCCTTCTTCTTTATCAATTGCTCTGATGGTGTGGGGTTTTTGTTTTGTTTTATTTTTGTTTTTAGGATGTTGCTAGGCTTTATTGCTTTCCAGGTGGTCAATCAGTCTCATATACCTGTAGTAAATCCCACTTGGTTTTTTCATTCTTTTTATATTTTGTTGAGTTCTATTTACTGATTCCCTGCTGAGAATATTTACATTTAAGTTGACGGGAGCTATGATCTTAAAGTCTTTTCTTACTATCTTTGACTGATTTTGCTGTTAAGATAATTCTGGCTTCACATGAGGAGTTGGAGTGACTGGAAGGGGGGAGGGGAAAAGGGAAAAAGGTGAGTAGGATGGGGGCACAGGGGTCCAATATGGAAGGGAGGGCCATACTTAAGGGAAACAACAACCTTACAAACATGACCAACATTTAAAAATTTAAATAAAAAAATAGTTCTGGCTTCATGAAATGAGTTGAGAAGTATCCTTCTTGTTCTCTTATTTGCAAGAATAATTTAAAATTTGTGTTTTTTCTTTAAATGTTTGGTAAATTTTCCAGTGTCACTTTTTGTACCTGGAGATTTCTTATTAACTTTTTAATAATAAATTCAGCTTTCTTAATCATAGTCTTCACTTTCACGGGGTCTTTAGTTTTTAAGGAATTTATACATTTCATCTCAGTTGAGTTCATGGGCCACGAAGTTGTAATGCTCTCTTAGCCTCTGCGGCTGCAGAATCCACTGTGAGCTCCTGTCTCCTAATACTGGTGGCTTGATATTTAATCTTTCCCTGTCTTGCTAGAGGCTACTTGCCTTTTCAAAGGGCAGTTTTTTCCCCACTGGTGTACTGTTGTTCAGGGGTACAGTGTGGCCTTTATGTGCTATTCAATTCAGTTTGAAGGCTTTCAAATTTAGTTTTAATATGCAAATAAAACATTTCCCCCAGTTACTAGCTTGGTTGCATTTTTCTGATTCTTACTTAAATATAGCAGCTATATCCATGATCTTAAGTTTCTACCTTGAGGAACCAGAAAAAGAAAGCCAAATGAAATCCAAAGGAAGCAAAAGAAATGAAATAATAATCACAACAGAAATCAGTGAAATTGGAAACAGGAAATTGCAAATCAATGAAACTAAAAGCTTCAAACAATAAAATTGATAAGCTTCTAGCTAGGGTGATTGGAAAAAAAGACAGTATACTAATACTGGAAACCAGAGGAAATTGCTACAGATCCCATGGACCTTAAAAGGATAATAAAATGGTAATAAACACCTAATAGTAATAAACAGATGGTTGTAACAACTTTTTCATCAATGACAGATTGCATTTAGCTAGTGGTCCCAATAGGCCTATGTTTATAATAGGCTACACCATCTAGGTTTGTAACTACACTTGAATAAGATGTTCACGCAATAACAAAATTACCTAATGACACCTTTTTCAGAACATAGCTCCCATCATTAAGTGAAGTGTTACTGTAATAGTAATGAACAACTCCATGGTCATGAATTTGATGACCTGGATGAACTAATTCCTTAAACACACAAGCTGCCAAAATTCTCAAGAAATGGAGGATTTAAGTAAGTCTGTAACTAGTAAAGAAATTGAATCAATGTTGGGTAATCCTTCAATATAGAAAGCACTAGGCTTTTGTTCACTAGTGAATTTTGCCAAGCATTTAAGGAAAACATCATATCAGTTCTCTATAATCTCTCTTAGAGAACAGAAGCAGAAAGAATATTTAACTCATTCTGTGAAATCATTACTACCCTCGTGCCAAAATCAGATAAAGTCAACATAAGAAAACTACAGACCAGTGTCTCTCATGCACATAGATGGAAAAGTCCTTAAGAAAATATCAGCAAATTGAATGAAGCAGTCTATAAAGAGAATTACACACCATGATCAAGAGGGGCTTATCCAAGGTATGCAAGGCTGGTAAAAGTGAGCAACTACTTTATGAATTTCTAGATTGTCATCTATGTCAAATTTCAAATCCATCATCATGGTAGAGTATATATTTTGAGAAAGCACTGTCTTACTGATTCAAACTGGCCTTCTGTAGTCTCACCTTGGGGGGGGGGGGAGGAGCACTGGAAAAATAAACGGAAGACCTGATTTTGAGTCTCATTTCTCTTATGTCTGTACTGTGAATTCAGGCAGTTTAAGTTTTAGCTTTTTATATGTTTCTAGAATTAACCTCACTGTAGATAGATACTATATGTTAACTTTGTAAACTGAAAAGTGCTAATCAAATATGAATTACTCTGGGTGAAGAGACTCAGTAGGCAAAAAAGACTATGCCAGTGGTGGATATTCCCCAGCACTCCCAATTTCGTTATAATTTGGAGCCCATTTACTTTAAATATAATGGAATTCTATAAACTATAGTGGTGGTAATATTTATGGAATGCTTGCTATTTTTCAGAAATTACCTAACAACTTGATTTTTCTAGTCCACAGTAATAAAAAACCAAAATATTAGAACTTGTGCAGGACTGTTAGAGCTAAACAGAGCAACAATGGTAAAAAATACTAGTGGACTGAGGAAAAAAACTGATATTAAAGATATTTAAAACCTGTTAGTATTCAGGCTTTATAGGGGGCACTGTCACAAAGTTCAGCAAAGTTTTAAGTCCATATCTTTTGATATATTAATTCTACTTCTATGAATTTACTCTAAGATGCAAACATTAAATACACAAATTTATGTACATTTGGATGTTTATTTTAGCTTTATAATATAGAATTGGAAGTAATGTAAATGTGCATTGGGAAGGGACTTGTTAAACATGTAGCACAATGTACTAGGAGACTGACTTATTGTGAAGGCACATGTACTCTTATCTTTATAAATTTATATAAAATGTGTCTGGAAGAAAAATATATTAAGATAGTTCATAATGGTTAATTTCCATGAGTTAGGATCATCACTGAATTTTTTTTTTACCATTCACTAAGTATATTACTTGCACTTTTTAATATATTTTGTGATCAGAAAAGTGAAGCTTTTACTGGGAAAAGTGTACACTGATTCACAAGCCTATATAATTTAAAGTCATTTAATGATAAAGTATAAATAGTTCTATCCAGCTTAATTTCTCTGAGGATTGCAGTGGTGGTCAGAAATGGATGTTTGAGAAATTGTGAGTTAAAACTATTATTAATTTAAGATAATAGGGAAGTCAGTAGTAAGTTTTCCTAATAGGAATAAGCCTCACTTACCTAGAAGATCATTTTTATAATAACAAATAATGAAGCATTATTTTTAAAGGTAAAAGATCTTTTAGTGACTGTTTTAATTAGCAAATGGAATATAGGATATAATATAAACATCTAACTTGTTTTGTTCAGTCTGTTTGCTCTACTGAACATAGGACTCAGCCAGCTTATAGCTGCTTAAGAGAAAAGCCTGATTAACAATTCATAGTAAGTGGAATGGTGTATATATATTTTTTAACTTTCTCAAAACAGTTTTTTAAATAATACAAATGGAGGTTGGCATTGGAGTTGGGAAATACCCCTTTTATGGTGTTTCTATTCCTGAGGATTGCTATCTGTTAACCTTGCCCATGTTCCTGTAATACTGGAATCCTGCTGTTAGGACTAGGAAGCAGAATCCTCCTGGTTTCTTCATAGACTGTTTTTTGTCTTCTAAGTGTGAGTGGTTGGGAATCACTCTTTTCCACTCATCCAGCAGTGCCCTTTTGGAATTCAGATCTTTACTCCATCCTGATGGTTACATAATGCTGTATGTCAGTGTCACCCTAGATCGCTCTAGTGAAAGATCTATTCCCCCTCACATGTCAAATGTAATTGACATTTTACAATGTCTATTTAATTCATGAGCCTGAAGCTTGGTGGTGCCATAGTTCTGTGACTGACTGTAGTGAGATGCTTATGAAACAATTAATTTTCCAGGGGTGTGGAAAATCAGCGTTAGCCAAGGCAATCTGTAAAGAAGCATTTGACACATTGGATGCCCATGTGGAAATAATTGACTGTAAAACTTTACGAGGTATGACTACTATTGTTAACACTCTACACAAATCCCCTTTTGGTAGACATATTTTAGTATTCTTTTTTTTTTTTTTTTTTTTTGAGACTAGGTCTCGCTATTTTTGCCTGTGGAACCGCAGGCTCTCGTTGCCCGGGGTACCATGGACTCAAGCCATCCCCAGCCTCAGCTTCCCAGGTAGCTGGGATTACAGGCGTGCGCCACCACGCCCAGCTGTTTTTTTGGAACCAGGTCTCACTACGGGCCCCAGGCGGGACTCGA
>PVHY01012854.1:0-23997 GCA_004024945.1 Uropsilus gracilis | reverse complement strand
TATTTTAGTATTCTTAATCTAACGAATACTTTCTATTTTTGTTTATCAATTAGTCATTGAAATTTCTTAGAAATTCTGAATGTTTTGCTTTCTAATGTGTTTAGTAAAATTTGAAAAATGGAGGCCTATTCTTTTTCTACTTAAAATTCTGTAGACTGTATTCCTGAAAATGCCAAATTATACCACTCTGAGAAAGCTTGTATTTAGAATGCACTCTACTGGGTATAAATTTTCTCTGAATTGCTGTAGGAAACCAGTAGAGCAGTTGCTTCAGGGTAGGAAAGTGACTGACCATGGACAGAAAGAGAAGAAATCTTTAACATTTACATTATTACCTGTTCAATTTTTAAAGAATTCAGTGGTGGATGGGATGAGGCATATACACGTATTAGATGTGAAGCTTCCTGTGGACCCAGCTCTTACATAGTTATGTAAAGCAAGTTTTGTGGTAAATCAATAAAATTTTATTTTTAAAAATTGGAAAGATTTTACTTTCCAATTTAGTCTTAACTAGTCAACTCATTTTTTTATTATCTAGTGTCAGAAATGAAAAATGTTTCTCAAAACCCATTATTTCAAATCAAAACCTTTATTTGCTGTAAAGGTGATTTAGAGATATTGTCCATTTCTGTGAATCTCACTTGAAGCCTTATGTGAAAATTTTGTTCAAATTAAAAGGAACTTTTTACATCAAATTATGAAAGTTACATTTTCTATTAGTTGAAAATTAATAAACTCTAATTCACCAGAAAGTTTGAAACCAAATTTATGATTCAAAGTTAACAACTCAAGGCAGCAATATTTGGTCTGATTTTTACCACGATCTTGAACCTCTGTCATTTTTTACCACCTCCTACTTTTGTTTTACTGTTTCATTACAAACCATCTGAAATTCTGTATGGGATGAGGGTAAGTATAAGTAAATAGATCATACAGAATTTATAGTAGCATTTTAATTTCTTCAGTAGAATTCAGCACTTTACTGACACTGAAGCTGTGCCAACTAAACTGTGTTAATAATTAAAAACTAGAATGATTGTATGGTGTATTAGAATGGTGTATTAACTGTTGGACATTCAGAGTTAGGTCAGTACTGAGCTGTAAATGCTTTCATAAAGGAAACCTGAATTTTCCCACCACTGAAAACATTAAAATCATTTCATGTCTTAAATATTAAGGAAAACGGCTTGAAAACATACAGAAAGCCCTTGAGGTGGGTTTCTCAGAGGCAGCATGGAGGCAGCCCTCTGTTATTCTGTTGGATGACCTGGATCTTCTGGTTGGCCTGCCTGCTCCTCCAGAACAAGAACACGGTCCTGATGCTGTGCAGAGCCAACGGCTGGCACATGGTAACACCTCTACTCCTTGACTTCAGCTTGTTTTCTTTGTCAGATAGCATTTGTAGTCTTGATGGTAAATCTGCACTCAAGAGGGAATAGAATTGATGCTGTGAAGTATTGGCTTTTGAGACTTCTGTAGCATCTACAGGTGTCCTTTCATTACTATTTTGGGACCTTTCATTTTCCTAAACTTTTTAAGAAATTGTTCAGTTACACAAATTATCTCATTCATGTTGTGCAAAGTCTGTGTTCTCGAAGCCTGCATGATTAAAGTAAAACATAATTTTAGCACTGACTATTGCTGAGAATAATGATAGCATCCATCATTATGTTGAATGTCACCTTTGAGCTAGGAATTGCTTTGTGTGCAACAACCAGATGCTCTCCTAGTTTTACAAGTGAGTAAATGAATTTTCAAAAGTATTGAGTCATTTACCAGAGTCACACAGCTAGGACTCTGCTATGATATACTCTGCTAAAAGTGTGCCCAGGCTATGGAAGATAGGTGCACACACCCTAAACTGGAAGCCTGGTGGGGAATAAGTTCTCAAGGAAGCTGTTTTGGAGTTCAAAATGAGATCTGTTTTGATGGGGAGAAATTACTGTAAAGCACCTTCCTACTGCTGAAATGGGTATCCATAGGCAGAGGTGAGGCGTCCGTGTGCAAGAAACCATAGCAGGAAGTTTAGAGTTAAGAAGACGAGTGAGGGGAGAGATGGAGTATTTAGTAACAGTCAGCTGCCCCAAGAGTCTCGAGAGCTGAAGCAGACTCAAGATACAACCGTGGTGGCTTGGGTTATACTGTAAACGCAGTCTCAAATTTTGAATCTTGTAGCATCTGAAAGACTTATTAATCTACTTTTTTAAGGGACTGTTTCCAATTTCTAGGTCAATACTCAAATACACATTCCTGTTTTCTTTCTGCTCATACTACCTTGGGAGGAAAGAGATTATTCAGGAAGTCATAGAAATATGAACTGTATTTTACTAACTTAACAGGGCAGAGTATGGAAATTTATCACCCTTCTGTAATATTTATTTGAGACTCCTTTTGACTTATAAGATCCAGAAACAAGAATCTCACTAGCCATTGTTAGGAGTTATATTGACAAAGTTTGGGGTGTCTCCAGTGTCTCCATTAGGTTGATAATTAGTCAGTGGACCAGTATTTGCTCATTGACAAATCAGTTAATAAATGAACTGTTTAAGTTTTAAAAGAGATGATTCTAGATGATTTTTTGATGAACATATAATTTTGCAGTTTCATGTATATGTGTTTACTAAACTTTCATCCTCTATTGCTTAATTCCAGCTTTGAATGATGTGATAAAAGAGTTTATTTCCATGGGAAGTTTGGTTGCACTGATTGCTACAAGCCACTCTCAACATTCTCTACATCCTTTACTTGTTTCAGCCCAAGGAGTTCACATATTTCAGTGTATCCAACATATTCAACCTCCTGATCAGGTAACATACTACTTATGAAAACTTTTGAAATATGTCCTCTTTATGGAAATTATTTTATTTTGCTAATGATTTTTGGCTTTAAATTTATGTTTTTATAAATGATCTCAAAGATATTTGAGAGTTAATGTGGTACAATTTTCATTTCATGTGCATACATGCACCATTTTTATTTATAACCATCCAAAATACTATGTATTTAAACATTCCTTTTTTTTATTAGTTTTTAAATTCCATTTAAAAAGAAAGAAGCCCTTATGATTCTTCTTCACCTTCCATAGGTGAATCTATAAATATAACAAGAAAATTATAATTTTTTTCAGCTTTATTGAGGCGTCATTGACACTCTGTATATTTAAAGTGTACAGCTTGATAATTTGGTATACATATATTGTGAAGTACTTACCAAAATCAAGTTAACACAGCCATCAGCTTCTAGTTATTTTAGCATTTTTTTAATGAGAGAGAACAGTAAGACATGTAAATAGTTGTCTTTTAACACTGTGTGGCTAACTTTTTTACTTTTTTTTTTTTTATCAGCGCCTAAGTCCTGTATGGGGCCTGGTGGCTTATGATAATTTTGGTATGTTCCAGGCCTGCAAGCAAACTTAAATATTTTGTTTAAAACTTTTATCCAGCATCTGTTCTTAACATATGTACCCTGTGTTAAATAAGTCAATTAAAGAACAAAAGTAGTATACCTACAAATTCACTATTTAAAGTGTACAGTATGACCAGTTTTAATAAACGCATGCAGATACCAAGATCGTCATCACAGTTAGGGTAGGAAACCTTTCCACCGCTTCCAGAAGTTTCCTGCTGCCTCTTTGAAGTCTGTCTCCCCCACTTCATTCTCAGACACCACTAGTCTGTCTTCTACCACTGCGATTATGTCAACCTGATTTTTCTATATAGGTATTAGAATTTGCAGTTCAGTAAAATAAGAAATTTGTTGTTGGAGTTTTTTTGTTTGTTTTTTAGGAACAGAGATGTGAAATTCTGCAGAACGTATTAAAAAACAAACTGAACTGTGAGATAGACCAGTTCATTGATGTTGACCTGCAACTCATAGCTAAAGAAACAGAAGGGTTTGTGGCTAGAGATTTTACAGTCCTTGTGGATCGAGCCATACATTCTAGTCTCTCGCATCACAGCATATCCACTAGGGAAGGTATGTTGCACTATTAAAACCAAACTTGGAATCTTGCCTTAACTTAGAGTAGTAGGGCAAGAATATATGTTCCATTTTAGTATTAAGTTCCTGGGTAGAAAATTGACCTAAGATACAGCATATAATGAAAATTCCTATCCAATATGACTGCTAAAAAGTCCATTTATTCTTAAACAGACTTAGTTCTGACTACATTAGACTTCCAGAAAGCTCTCCAAGGATTTATTCCTGCATCTCTACGGAATGTCAGCCTGCACAAACCAAGGGACCTGAGCTGGGATAAGATTGGTGGCTTACATGAAGTTCGGCAGATACTCATGGACACTATCCAGTTACCTGCCAAGGTATTCGAACACAAAAACTGCTTGTGCTTAGAAAAGCCCCTGAATTGTTGACTTCAGCTTTACATGTTGGCAGGCCTAATCTCAGTTCTATTAAGTATTTACTGAGTTAGTAAGTAAATGTTTGGCATTAATTTGATACTGATAGATCTTAAAGTATCCAATACATTCCCTACTATCAGAAACTTAAAAAGAAAACTAGGGTGATCATTACAATAAGTATATTTTGATAGCAATTTCATGGTTCTTGTATGTTGCTTGAGTTGTTCAAAATGTACTAAAGCAAAATGAACTTTAGCTGGAATTTGAATACAAACAGACAAGGAATAAGCTAGGAGGTAGAAGAGTCATCTGGGACCCCAGAACTAACAGATTGAGCCAGATACCCAGACTCTAGTTGGGGTTAGAAAGGCTTGAGTTAGCATAGACTAGGCAGATGGTGGGATAAAGGGGGCAGGAAAAGATCGTTCTCAGAAGATTGTAAGTCTCTTTGGGAAGTGATCTATTTGAATCAGAGACCTGAGAGAGAAAAATCATGCATGAACTCTGAGACCCATGCTAGTAAGTAAAGAAACGGTTGAGTTAAGGAACCTCTGTTACATGTCTCTGGGTGGCAATCTTGGGAACTATGGCAGGAAGCTGGACTAGAGTCTGTGTGAGAGAGTACATGATCCCAAATTCTGGGACAGGCACCAAGAATTACTATTCAGATAACATGATGCCATCTGCAAAGTCAGTGACTTTGGGATCTCTTTCAGATTAGGAGCAAGATAGAAATGAGGCTGGAATTTTATCTATGGGTAGAATTAAATATAATAGTGGAGACCAAGGTGTTTTTTGCTTTGTGAGAAGTGAATGATTTGGAAATAATTTAAAAACAGTTGATCACTTGTTAAGCATGGAGACTCCTGTGAGATTTTGCTATTATCATTATACACACTTGTCTAATTATTAGAATTTTTTTTTTTTTTGAGAGACTAGGTCTTGCTATTTTTGCCCGTGGAACCGGAGGCTCTCGTTGCCCGGGGTACCACAGACTCAAGCAATCCCCAGCCTCAGCTTCCCAGGTAGCTGGGATGACAGGCGTGCGCCACCACGCCCAGCTATTTTTTTGGAACTAGGTCTCACTACGGGCCCCAGGCGGGACTCGAACCGCGATCCCTAGCCCCTGCCGCTTCATAGGCTGAAGCTTACAAGCACGAGCCACCGTGCCCGGCTCTAATTATTAGAATAGATGGACATAGATGTCCTCTGACCATACAAATGGAAGGCAGTATACTTGTTAATAAATTTTCTTTTATGAATGTAGTACTTTCATAGCATTTTTTAAAAACAACAAAACCCAAAAAGGTCTGATGAGATAAATGCATTTTTTATATATTCATATATATATATTCAAGGTTCCAATTGGAACCTTGGAACAACTGGTGAAAAGTTCTGGGGTTGCTCCTTTGAGTAAACTATTTCATGTAGAATTTTACTTTCTATTACTGTGCCATTAATACAGCAATCAGTTACTATAATGTAACTACTTTTTCCTGTATATCAGTCTTTGCTGTTTAGTCATGTGTTTTAGACTTGAGCTCTGTCATATTTTTGTATTTTTCAGTACCCAGAATTATTTGCAAATTTGCCCATACGACAGAGAACAGGTGTACTGTTGTATGGTCCTCCTGGAACAGGAAAAACCTTATTAGCTGGAGTAATTGCACGAGAGAGTGGAATGAATTTTATTAGTGTCAAGGTATGTTTTGCATTCCTCTTTGCTTTTTAATTAAAATGAGATCTACATAATTAAGTGTACAGTTCATTGACTTTAAATTCATTAAAAATTCATTTAAATTGTATAACCACCACTTCTCTAAATACAAAGCCATTTCATTCCATTCCCTGTCCCTCCATCCCCTGACAACCCTCGTCTGCTTTCTCTTCTACGGATTTGCCTATTCTGGATATTTCATGTAAATGGAATCATGCAATATGTCTCTTTGCTGTCTGACACCTTGCAATTTAGAGTAGCGTTAACAGGATTTACCCAGGTTTGAAGTACATGTCAGTACTTTATTCCCTGTTATGACTTAATGATACTTTGTTCTAAGCGTGTGTCACAAGTTTGTCCATGCATCACTGGTAGATTTTTGGAATGTTTCCATATTTTGGTTATGAATAATGGTTACCATAAATAGTTGTGTACAAAGGCATTAGCATTCATGCATTATAAATAAAATTATGTATATTCAGATAAAGAACAAACTGTACTTGAGGGGAAATAAGTACAAGATTAGAGACTGGAGATCATAGTGATTACTTGTTAGCTGTATTTCACCCTTGCTTTTGTCATACTGGATCTAAATTTTTTCAGCACTGAGGTGAGTGTTAATTAAGGGACATGCTAGCATTTTGGATACTGTCTGAGAATTTCATTACTGGTGTTTATTGTCTGGGCTCCAGTATCGTACAATTTATTATGTTGGCAATATTAATTTACTGAAGATGGATTCGATTTCAAAGCAGAGGAATCCTAGATGGTAACCTTATTTAACTTGATTTATAATCTGAAAGCCAGTTAGTAATTTCCAATTGGGTTATGCGTAGCACATGGTTTTTTGGTAAAGTGTTACATTCATGTTCTAGCGATGATGGAGAAATATTATAGGGAGTGTCTTATTCCCTTTAGCAAATCTTTAATCACAGTATGTAATGTATTCTCAATGAGGAGACTTAAGTAGAGAGACTGGTTTTCTGGTGGGTCACACTGGCTCCTAGGTGGTACAGACATCAGACACAGGGCTCTTTCACTGGTCCCAGCATGCTGCCTGCTTCCAGCCTCTAAAAGTTCTGACTGTACCGAGGAAACATAATTAAAGTATACTGACAGATTTTAGATAGTTGGGTATTACAAATTCTTTATTTGCATCACATATCTTGATCAGTTATTGATCTTTCTAAAGTAGTGGCTTTTCACAGTCAACAGTATAGATCACTGGAAAGGCTGGTTCACTTTTTAAAAAGGTTCCACTGTAAAAGGACTTTTTCATATGTCGTAAATATTTTTCAACTCCGGTGTAAATAATTTGGTTTCAGTAATTGAAGATGTTGATTAAAGTAATTCATGTCTCATTGCCTTTTTTTTCAAATCAAGGATTTGTGATCGAACTTTCTCCCTTTTAAACATTACTAAACAAATATTCAGGACATGTTATGTAATAGGTACTATTTTGGGCACTGGTACTTCAGCAGAGAACAAAACTGCCTTTTTGGAGCTAAATTATACTAGTGGAGAGAGTAAATAGAGAGACGACATATATAATATATTGTCAGGTAGTGGTAGTCACTATGGAGGCAGACATGCAGGATAAGGAGGCAAAGAGGGTCATAGATGGGCTTCTCAACCTAGGTCCTTTGGGGATGTGGCATTTTGTGAGAGGTCTAAATGAAATGAAGCAGTGAGCATGAAAATATCTGGGAACATCTTCTAGGCAGAGGAAATAACATGTAGATTTTGTGATATATTTATTTCAGCGCACATTAATTTTTAAAATGTATTTAAAACATATCCCATTTTAATCATACTAAATTTTTCCATGATTGCATTTAGACTTCATAAATTAGAGCTATATTTTGTTTTAAAATTTTAATTCTAATTTAATTTTACCTAATAGGGGCCAGAGTTACTCAGCAAATATATTGGAGCAAGTGAACAAGCAGTTCGGGATATTTTTACTAGGTTGGTTTTTTAAGTAACCTTATGACTATTAAATTATTTATCAGTCAATCTGTTTGGTCTTGTGTTTGAAGAGTGGATGTTGAAACCTGTGATTTATGTGAATTATTAATAATCTAGACAAATATTCTCTCACCAAGCACCTTAAGTTTTGGAAATTATAATAGAAGTATAAATGCTGAAAGTGACATCATAAGTGATACATAAGGATCTTCTTCAAGATTCTTCTGAATAAAGTACAAAATTATTCCATTTTGTCTTTCAACTTAGAGTACTGATGCAATATTTAATAATACAAATCATTATTTAAATGTGATGGGATTACAGGGAGTTTTTAAATAGCTGTTTCATTCCATTCTAATATTTTTTGGTAAAATATACAGTTAGGATATATAAAATAATACATTTTAAAGGATAATAAAATGTACCCACAAAATATAAAAAAAATTAGGAAAAAAGGATAATAAAAACGAACTCTTGTAGATACCTCCTAATTTAAGAAGGAACATTACCAGGAAACATTATTGCACATCAAGTTAACACACTGACAATAGGTTCAGTTTACCAAGAGATACTAAAATTCTAAAAATTTTTGGTATCACTTTAAAATATTTAAGGCAAAGTGACATAAATGTAAAGAGAAATTTATAAACTCACCTTCATAGTTGGAAATGAAAAGTGTTCAATAGTTAGATTGAGTGGGTAAAAACTTTAGAAGATTTAATTACATGTTTTGTGAATATATCAGGCAAATGCTGAAATGCAGTTCAAATGTGAATTTCTTGTTCTCAGAGCACAGGCTGCAAAGCCCTGCATTCTTTTCTTTGATGAATTTGAATCCATCGCTCCTCGAAGAGGCCATGACAACACAGGTGTAACAGATCGAGTGGTTAACCAGCTATTGACACAGCTGGACGGAGTGGAAGGATTGCAGGGTAATCATTGTAACTGTGGAAACAATCTTGTTATAAAAGAATTTCATCAGGATTCTAGAAATGATTCTTTTTCTCCTCCAGGTGTTTACGTGCTGGCTGCTACTAGTCGCCCTGACTTGATTGACCCTGCTTTGCTTCGGCCTGGCCGGCTAGATAAATGTGTATATTGCCCTCCTCCTGATCAGGTGACAATTTCATATTTAGAATCCAGACCCAGTGAATGCTATATTCCTTCCTTGTGAACTTTACTACTGCCAAATAGTAACCATTGTCCACAGAAGGCCAGCTTTCTTAGGCACATGCCTCAGTCACTCATAGTTTACAGAATGAAAACGATTCTGAATTAGAAGGCCAGGCATGGTGGTGCATGCCTGTAGGTGGCATGGCCAGGGCCAGGGATCATGGTTCGAGCCCCGCTGGGGGCACGTAGTGAGACCTAGTCCCCAAAAAATAGCTGGGTTTGGTGATATGTCCCTATAATCCCAGCTACCTGGGAAGCTGAGGCTGGGCATTGCTTGAGTCTGTGGTACCCCGGGCAACATGAACCTGCAGTTCCACGGGCAAAAATAGCGAGACCTGGTCTCAAAAAAAAGATTCTGAATTAGAGGCTGAAATGTTCTCTCGGCACAGCCATTTTCTTGCAAACCTAAAAGCTTTCTAATCTTTTTCAGTGTTGATCAGTTGAAAAAAAGGGGGAAAAAGCCCAAGGTGCTGCATTGTCTACATTCTTACTGTTTAAAGATCACCCAGCTTGTTATCCTGATGGATCCAGAATCAAGCATGTGGGTGGCAGGCAGTTAGACAGGTTATATAGAAACTAGTCTTCACTATTCCTAGTCACTCATTGTAACTCTTGTGCCCAAATTTTGATATTAATGAATATTCAGAGTATTGTTTATTTATTTATTTTTTTGAGACTAGGTCTCGCTATGTTGCCTGGGGTAGTTTTGAACCTGCGGACTGAAGTGATCCCTAGTCTCAGCCTCCCAGGTAGCTGGGATTACGCATGTGCCACCACACCCAGCTTGTAGCTATTATTTTGATTTTCCTTTTTAAACACTTTTTTTTCTCAAATCTAGAAAGTAAGCACGGATTGAATAACTCAGAATGTTGATTTTACATTTCTTGTCCTTATGTTTGGGAAAATGTTCCCAAGAGTTAGTACGAATCTCAGATTACTTTGTAAAACTGATCAGATATACAGTTAATTTATGAAAGAAATTATGTCATAACGCTTAAGATGTTTTACTTGTTAAATCATTTTATTCCCTCAGGTGTCACGTTTTGAAATTTTAAATGCTCTCAGTGAGGCTTTACCGCTGGCTCCTGATGTTGACCTTCAGCACGTGGCATCAGTCACTGACTCCTTCACAGGTGCCGACCTGAGAGCCTTGCTCTACAACGCCCAGCTGGAGGCCTTGCACGGGAGGCTGCCATCCTATGGACCTCCAGTAAGTTAGGTGTGAGGAGGTGTGAGGAGGAGCTGTGGTGGTTTAAGAGTGATAACAGCTCGGTGTCAAAATTTAAGTCTTAAAAAATCCTATTTTTTAATAACTTGGTACAACTCTATAGAAATCTGCCTTTAAATGTTCTATAGTTCGACAGTTTTTGCACAGAATTTTTAATTATGAGAAGTATGATATCTAGAACATTAGCTTAGTATTGGTAAAACAGTGGGTGAAGGTTATTATTTAAACTAAACTCATGGTTTAATAATTTAAATCAGAAAAATATTGGGTTCTTAATTTGCATTCTGATTTTTTTGTTTAAGTTATTTTGAAGCTCAAATTGTCCCATAGGAGCTGCTTTTCTTTTGACTCCTGTGTCCTTTTGACTTCCTCTTTCTTTGACTATTTCCTTGCTACCCAATACAAGATAGACTGGGTTTATCTTGTACAGAATCATTTGATTATTAGGTAGTTTGATTCTGCTCCATTCTGGGCTTTCACACATGTATTTTGGGGGAAGACTTTTTCTGTGCACTCTTCCTACATTTTGTTGGTGAACTCTTAACAGGACTTACAGTTCCTAAATGAACATAGTACCATTTCTACTTACTTTCATAAGCCATCAAAATTTTCCTTTTTTCCCCTTTCACTACTAGAAAAGAGCTTTCTAAAGGTACTCTGGAATGATGCAGGATTCTCTAACATGGCTTATTCGTCATCCCAAAGTAGAAAAATGTGAGCCAAAGATAAAAGTAAAATCCAGAATCTTAGTTACAGGTTCTTCAGGGAGATGGTTGACAAGTTATCTTTACATTCAATCTTATTTTAATACATGCCTCAAAACCAGTAGTGAACAAGATCCTCTTTTAAAAATGCCCTTCAGTGCTTTGTACTGGCTGTCAGTTTGTTTTGTTTTGTTTTCTGAGTCATGGGTTTTGTAGGATTTTTCAACTAGTTATCCTTTTGTTTTAGGATGGGAATTCCAGCTCTGATAGTGACCTGAGTCTGTCCTCTATGGTTTTTCTTAACCACAGTAGTGGTTCTGATGATTCAGCTGGAGATGGTGAATGCGGCTTAGAACAGTCCCTTGTTTCACTAGAGATGTCTGAGATACTCCCAGAAGAATCAAAATTCAATATGTACCGACTCTACTTTGGAAGTTCTTATGAATCTGAACTTGGAAATGGCGGAACTTCTTCTGATTTGGTATCTTGTGCATTTGTCATCCTACAGTTCTAAAATATCAGGGTGTACTTTGGTTTTTCTTTTTTGTTCTTCAGTAAAAGTCTTTATTCTTAAACTAATCCATCATTTTCATTCCTTTAGAGAGCTGGCCACAAGAGGGAGCTGAGTAGGCAGAAGTCATGATTATCCTGTTTTTTTCGAAGGCTATTTCTTTTCATTAGTAAAGTATCCTTAGTAGCAGATCCACTTTATAAATAAACTTAAATTCTATAGCCATAGAACAATTGAAGATAATGAGAAATTTGGTACAATAGTGTGAAAACTCCAGATAACATGTAAAACTAAATCTGTAAAACTTTGGACGGTGTAAGCACAGTGAAAAAGTGTAGCAACAATGTTTTAATAAAGAAAATGCTTGAGTTAAATGTGGGTGCTGTTTCTTCTACTTAATTGAAACAGCATTCAGCGTATATACCAAGGAAAATTAACAGTGGTTCACTGTTGCTTTATTGCTACACTAGAATTCTCACATTTTGTTTTATTTTGTAAATTTTCTTGGAGGTTTTTAATATATAACTGACGCTAATTTCCTAAATTAGTAATATTTTTTTTCTTGACTTCTTAGAAAGGTCTTAAATATATAGTATAACTCTAATGGTTAAAAACTCAGCAAGGATCATTTGGAACTTACCTGTTGGACATTAGTGTGTGGTAGGTATTATTTTAAAAAGCATTAAAAAACTGCATTGTGTCAATTGTCACTTTGTGGTAGCTGTCCAACATAGATATAAATGAAATTTAAAGAATATATATGAGCATTCTAAACTTAATTTCAGTTCATTCAAAGGTAAGATTATCCACGTTAAAGTTTAAGAATAAAACATACCTTGTCTTTGTTAAATACATTTTCACTCTCATTTTACTCTCATCTCATACTCAACAAGAGCTCCCAGTGCCTGTCGACAGCCAACTCCATGACTCAGGATCTTTCTGGAGTTCCTGGGAAAGATCAGTTCTTTTCTCAGCCTCCATTGTTCAGAACAGTGTCCCAAGATGGCTCTCACGAACTTACACAGGAACAACGAGATCAGCTGAGGGCAGATATCAGCATCATCAAAGGCAGATACCGAAGCCAAAGTGGAGTATGACTTTTTCCTCTTATTATGATTATGAAAAACTCAACTTTTTTCCTTTTGGAGATATATTTCCTTGATTTGCAAAAGATCTGTATAAATGGAACCAGGCACGGTGACGCGTGCCTTTAATTGCAGCCTATAAAACGAGGCCGAGACTGGGAATCACTTGAGGCCATGGGTTCAAAACCTGCCTGGCGCAACATAGCAAGACCTAGTCTCAAAAAATAGCTGGGCATGGTGGTACATGCCTGTAATCTCAGTACATGCCTGTAACATGCCTGGGAAGCTGAGGATGGGGATCACTTGAGTCCATGGTACCCCAGGCAATGTGAACCTATGGTTTCCCAGGCAAATAGCGAGACCTAGTTTTAAAACAAAGACCTGTATAAGCAAGGGACTGAAGCACATTGATCAGTTATATGCTATTGATTAAAAAAAAAAAAAAGGAATGTATACTATCACATCCCTAAGTTAACATTTTTGTCATTTTCTTTTTTGTTTAAGGAGGATGACTCCTCCCTTAATCAACCAGGACCAATGAAAACCAGTCTGGCTATTAGTCAGTCTCACTTACTGACTGCACTCAGTCATACAAGGCCATCCATTAGTGAAGATGACTGGAAGAATTTTGCTGAGTTGTAAGTAACAAATTCTGGTTTGGTACTATAGATATTACAGGTCATAGGTACTCATGTAAACTTGAAATTCATTTGTGTCCTTAGACTGGAGACCATTCTAGGTAATTGATTCAACTTAATTTGGGAGATATTTATTCCTTATAACTTAATTTTGCAATGCTGTGAGGTGTGCCTGCTCGTGTGTTTGTATGTAGTAGGGGTGGGAAAAATTTACTTTCTAGGTCCTTTGGTCTGGTAATTCTTGACATAAGACATGAATAGAAGAAAAAATTTTCCTATGTACAGGAAGCTGTGAAACTTTGAGACACAAATGACATTAGACAGTTTATAGGAGCCTGAGGTTCAGGAGGGGCAATTCACAGGAAGGTGAGAAGGACATGTGTTTAATAATCACATATTTGCAGCCTTGACACTGTCTTTCAAATACAAAATGTTATCTCTGGTAATAAATAGAACTTTTTCTGGTACAGATCCCTATCTATATTTATCTTTTACTCATTTTTTAATATGGTAAATCATATTGACTTGCACATAATGAATTATGTTACATCTTTCTTTGGAGATATTGGCTTTTTTTTTTTTTTTTCATTGTCCTTGTTTGATTTAGGAAGCATTCTCTTAGTAATTTGGAGGTGGGCATTAAATCTTTGAATGTTTGGTAGAATTCAACAGTGAGGCCATCTGAACTCAATTTTCTTTTGGAAGGTTATTTTAGTGTCTTTAATAGTGATTGGTTTATTCAGATTTTCTGTTTCTTTATGAAACACACTGAGAAGGTTGTATGATTCTAAGAATTTGTCCATTTCTTCTAGTTGAATTTATCGGCATGTAGCTATTCATATTAGTTTCTGATGAGCCTTTGCATTTCTCTGGTATCCCCACTGTAACATCTCTTCGGTTTCTCATTTTTGACCCTTTTCATCTTGGACTAGGATTTGCTATATTTTAAAGAAGCAGCTTCACTGAGTTTTTTTTTTAGTCTTATTTATGTTTCCCTCTACTGACTTTGCATTTCATTTGCTCTTTTTTAGTTCCTTCAGTATAACATTAGATTGAGATTTTTCTTGTTATACTTTCCTCTTAGCCCATGTTTGCTGTAGCCCCTAGATTTTGGTTTGTCATTTTCATTTCTCTTGGAATTAGATTCCTTTGATTTCACCATTGACCATTGTCCTGTAGATGTTGTTTGATCTGCACGTTTGTGACTTTTACAGTTTTCATCTCTTACTGATTTCAAGCATGAAATAATCATTTCATGTAAAAATTCTTGATAATGGTTTCAGTCTTTACGGAGACTTTCTGGTATAGCCTTGAAAA
Source organism: Uropsilus gracilis (assembly GCA_004024945.1). Classification (NCBI taxonomy): domain Eukaryota; kingdom Metazoa; phylum Chordata; class Mammalia; order Eulipotyphla; family Talpidae; genus Uropsilus; species Uropsilus gracilis. Next base: position 9,298 of record PVHY01012854.1, on the reverse strand, counting down.
TGTCTATGAAGAATGTGTGTTCTCTTTTTTCTGGGTAAAAAGTACTCTGTTAAGTTCATGTGATTAACGTGTCATTTAAGGTGTAGTCAGAAGCAGGCAGGAGAGCTGCCTTCTGCCAGTGTGGAAAGTGTGCTGATGCTATGTTCTTCCTCTGTGAAACTGTTTCCTGTCATTAGATTATTTCTAGGGTGTCATGAGGTTGATGTTTAAAGTCCTGGAATTTTCTAATGGTTTTTAATTTCTGTATTTCCATCTTCAGGCTGCACCTCCAAATACTTTCTGTAGCTTTTTGATAACAGCCTGGGCCTAAGGCAGGGTGAGGGGCACCCAGACCTGCTTGCTCTAAGTGGGTTCTGCCAGCCACTACATAAAGACAAAATAATCTACTGGGTAAGACTTTCAATAGAGAAAAAATACACTTTCCAAATCAAGCACCCAAAGTTACCCATCCCTTCAGTGAGTGCCCAGCCAAAGTGAAGGGACAGAGGAACCAGGCAAGTCTGGGAGGAAGAGCAAAACATAAGTCAAGATAAAGGCCACCACTTTCAGCCTTCCCAGGGGTCTCACACCCACATCCCTTTGCAGTGTCTCCTTCCATGTCCCCCAAGGCTGGGAAGCAAAGCACAATTGCTCACTTGTCTCTCTGCTCCTTGCCCTGCCTCCAGCTCATCATCCAGTCTCTGTCTTTGTTGTATTCAGCTCAAAATAAGCTCCACCCCAAAGTGGCACATCTTGGGGTAACATTTTGCTTCCCTTCCACACTCACATTATTGCTCAATAATATATACTTCTAGAAAAATCAGAAAGTAGACATTTTCCTTAAAACTCCCACTTCTCAAAGCATCTTGAGGTTTTGGGTTCAGTGAGCAGGGTCCTGGTCACTTCTGGGAATGTCTCAAGTTACCCTGGCAGCAGGACACCACATCCATGCCAGAGAAAGCGGCTTTTGCAGACATGGACAGCAGTAACATCTAAAAGGGCAGTTTATTAGGGAAGGAGACAGAAAAGCGGTGCCTGCGTAGATGCAGGCAGTACAGCCGCAGCTTGCTAGGGCAGAAATGGTGCAGATAATGTGGGGTGCTTTGCTTTTTCTTTAAGAGGGGCTGTTCCTTTGTGGAATTATGTTGTTACTTCTAGGGTGTGACGGGGTTGACTTGTAAGGACCGTCAGTCCCCACAGCCCTTCCGCTCTGCGCTGCTCTGACCTCTGTCGGAGCTGTCTGATGCCTACTCTGTTGTCTGCGCCACAGGTTTTCCTTCCCAGGGCTGGTTCAGCTATGCTGAGCTCTGCCACCCCCAGCTCCAGTTTCTGGTCTCATCATTACCAAAATAAGGACGTCCTATCAGCCCCCCTTATATCCTTCCATCGTGCACATTTTAGTTTATTTATCATTTTAAATGTCACTTTATAGTAGCTGTGCTGCAATATTCAATTCAGACGTTTAAGTGGCTTCGGGTTCTCAGTATTATAAGTGATGTGATAATGAGTGTAGCTTGAGTGTGTGCCCATAGCTGTAATTATTTTCTGGGTGTACAGCTAGAATTGCTGCCTCTAATTATTCACCTTTTTTATAAGGCTTTGAAATCAGTTGTCAGATTGCCACATGCAAACATTGTACAGTATTTATCCAGCGACAGTACATGAGTGGCACTAACACTGAACATTGAAGGTATTTCTCTAAACTTGACCAATTTAGAATATATTTCATTGAAAATTTTACATTCTCTGCTTAAAACCATAAAGGTTGTTATTTTTTTTTAATCTGATATTTTCTCTTTTCAAACTCTTTTCATCTTCTTTGCTTCTTTTTTCTTCTACTGGGAAATGTTTCTGAAATTGTTATAAAATTTTCCCCAGTGATTTTATTTCTTAAAATATAGTCCTTTGCAAATAACCCATTGCCTCGTTTATAATTTTAGCATTTACTAAAATTGTATTAAAATTAGCTCTCAATTTTTTTAAAGGTATGAAAGCTTTCAAAATCCAAAGAAGAGAAAAACACAAAGTGGGACAATGCTTCGGCCTGGACAGAAAGTAACTTTAGCATAAACTGTAGTTCCAGTTTTGTTTGTTCCTTGGGTTGGCTTCATGTTTTAACAGTAAAAATGGTGACTAAACATCTTTAATTTTTAACAAATTACGTTAATCTATGAAGTCAGATTGGTAAGCCTGGGGTTATGTGATGAGCAAGATGGCATATTTTTGACAAATTCTGTATTTCCTATATTTATTAAATCTATAATGAAATATTGGCCAAATGGTATAAATAATTATTTTCTCATTTGAAGAAAAGATAATGTAGAACTCATTCACAATTGCACATTAAATGTCTTTCTTGCATTTGACAATAAAATTTCCTATAATTTATGGACCCAATTGTCTGTTCTTTTATCAGAAATATAGAATTTACACACAATTCCAATATTATCCCATCAGAAGTGAGATCACACCCCCTCCAATATACTGCTGGCACCAAAGCCGAGATCTTGAATGAAGCTCACTCCTGTAAAGTCAAGTCAACCACCGTCAGCATAAACTATGTAGAATAATGGGGACAGGGAAAGGGAAAAGGCAAAAGTCATGTAAACTATGCACACAGCGTGCAGCCATTATCCTTTCAGCATCTGCTCCTGAGGCCACCACTACTATTTTTTGTTTCTCTTCCATGGTCCCTTGACTTCACAGCTGATAGCTCTGTGCCAGTTCTCTTCTTCCTTAGGTGGGACTCTAAACCTTCATTTCCCCTGAGCCAAGGATGGCAGCTTGGCTCTGAAGAGAGATGTCTTCCATTAGATTTTCATAAGTAACATCACCAGATCCCATCCTCCTCGTCATCCCCATTGCTTAACAGCGATATTCCTGCATTAGCATTGGTCCACTTGGAAAACATTATAGCATTTGTTTCTAGAATGTTGGAGTCATCACTGTTCCCCATGTAGACGTATTCTTTCAGTCCCCTCTGCACCAGCAAACCCAGAGTCAAAGGGAATGTGAGCAAAGAATCTGTGGGTCACAGCAAAGGGACTGTTGGTCACTCAGTTTTCACTGAGAAGTGCTGTCTCCCTTGCACCTTGCTTCCAGATGCTTTCATGAGGGGACTTCTATGAGTTCCCAGCAAGTCCTAAGTTTACTACTCTTGAGTAGTATTCTGCCTTCGAAAGCTGACTCTCTAGGGTCAGCTGTTTCAGGCTGATGGCTGTTTCAGATTCTGCGTTTCCTGTAAAGTGAATTCGTGCTCAGAAACTCACAGGAGAAGTGTAACAACAGCAGCAGCCAGCAGCCTCTGAAAGATGTTTGGTGGAGTCTGCAGCATGGGGTGAATCCTGTTCCAGAGTGTGTCCCCTCAGAGAGGAGAAACAGATGCCTCTGGAGGGACAAATAGAATAAACCTGCTGCTAGACGCCGCTGGTGTCCCCTGGGTGGCACCTGCTTGGCCAGTCAGTGCTGCTGTCAGCAGGCTGCCAGGGCAGGTGAAGGATCAATCACCTGGTGAGGGGAACCCTGCAGAGACTATACTTAGTCTCTTCCCACCTCTGCCACAGCGGCGACTCTACCTGATCCTAGTAAACAAGCACTGGTAGGTGACTGGGACAGGCGGACAACACCAACAAGCGCAGCCATGAGAAACCCCTTATTAATAGCATGGGACTTTGGGCTGAGTGTTCACCTGGGACACACATACTGAGCCCAGACTCGAGGCTAACTCCTCCTCATGCTGCTTTCCAAAACCCCTGGTTCTCGCTTTGTGAATCAGCAGAGACTGATACCAGAAATCTCTACCACCTGGCAAATGGAAGAGACGCGTTGCTCAGAAATTTTTGCACAGGCGGAAACTCACTCCACCACAACTCTGGAGACCGGGGACTTGGGGAAGCAAGCCAGAAGCCCATCATGTCAGTCCCTTCGGTGTCCGGGGATGGTATCCCTGCCGGCACGTGGGCAGGTGAGGGGGTGGGGGTCCCCCTCTGGTGCACTCCCACCTCTAACAGACTTTCAAAGGAATGCGAAGGAAAGCAATCCTGCTGCAGACATGTGAGAGGAGAATAAGGGCCCTGGACACATTCCTCACCTGGGTAAGACCCAAACAGAGCATGATCAGAACCATAAGAGATAAAACTAAATCCAACGAAAAAGATGACTTACCACAGAGCTACACCTACAGTGTTTCCAAGGCCAGGGAACCAAACCCCTGATGCAGTGATGTGTTCAGCACCAGCAAAGCAGCCCCCCACCACAAAGGGTAAGTAAAGTCACAGAGATGGGGCTGTGGCCCTACTCAGAACTGCAAACCAGGAGAGAAGAGAGGAGATGGATCATCCATCACCAGAGTTTCTCCCCACTAGGGGACCTCTCTACCATAATGGCTGGGAGTTGTGAGCCCAACTCTAGATTCCAAACAATAAGATTTGGAAGCAGCAAATGGAACAAATGTTGGGTTGGAGGAGACAACCAATATAAACGAGGAATCATGAAACCCTTTAATCACACAGGTCTGGAGAAAAGGAGACAATCGCTCCATCAAAGGAAGTGCCACAACTAAGGAGTCAGGACAGCAGCTCCACAAACCCAGCAACAAAAGGTCATCAGATATGCTCAGACTAGTTACCTGCTATAAAGTCACTCCTGGAAATCTAAGCAGCAGAAAAAGGACTTTGCACCTGAAAAGAAAGGGAACAGTGGACCAAACACCAATCAATGACTTGCAGGGAAAGGGAGCCACTGGAGGGGGGAGGGAAGAGGGGGGGGGGAAGGATGGGTCATAACAATACAAATAAGGCAGAGATTGTATACAGAAAATTAAATTTTAAAAAATCTGCACACTTGGGAGATACCCTGTGTCTTGGTTCTTGCCCCTGCAAAGTGCAGAACGGCCTCTGCTCTGAGGGGGCACAGTACTGCTCTGGGTCTTCAGGAAAGAAAGGGGACACTCAGTCTAACAGTCCCCAGAACGTCTGGTTATTTCTCAGGACACCTGGAAAATGATGTGCTGAGTGATTTGGGGTCCTTTGTTGGGGAGGTTGGGAGGGAGAAACACTACACAAGTACTCGTGACAGTATCACAGGTCCCATTAGACACGAGCATCTTCATTCTTGATCTAACATTGACTGCGGATTGGGTCAGGGGCTGTGACTGCTGCGGAGACGCATCAGCCTCTATTAACAGAGATTATGCCATTTTGATTTTTTTTCATTGAGGTAACGTTTACAGCACCATATGATTTAGAGTCACTTTTTTTTTAGACTGTTAATGCTGCAAACAAGTCTTATACTAACAAACAAACAAACAAACAACCCTTCATTCGACTCTTAGCTGTCTTCAAAACACTGAAAATAAAATAGCATAATTAATCTCCAGTCGGCAGTCTCCATTCCTCCAATGTTTACCTTAAAAATTCCTTTAAAAATACCAACAAATTTATGGGTAAATCCCATGCCCACAATTATCTCACAAAAACTAATGTTTTCCCCAATTTATTGTGCATTAACCACTCATCTAGTCATAAAACATTCCCTAAGCTCTATAACAAGCTAGCTATCAAAGTTATAAACCGCTACTAGCCATGCTTCTAGTGGCCCACAGCCTTCAGCTGTGGCAATCTCTTGTTCATCCTTTCTCGCAATCTGTGTCCAACTCTTTACACTGATGTCAGGAGCCACGGGCTGAGACCGGTCAGGATTCATGCTGTGGGTGAAGAAAACTTCATTCTACTCTCACCTGTCTTTAGACACTGAGGGTGGAATGGCATGATTGACCTCTGGTGGGCAGCAGTGTCACCATTCCTCCAATGTTTACCTTAAGAAACATTCTTCAGAGACAGCAACCAATTTGTGTGTGAACCCCCTGCCCCCAATTATCTCCTAGGAACTAATATTTTACCCAGTTTCATTATACTTTAGCCATGTGTCTCCTTTGTATAATTGGTCGTAAATCGTGGCTTCTGCCTTTTAAATAGTCCCTAGCTTAGACAAACTGCTATTGGTGCATGCTTCCATTAGCCCGCAGCCTCTGCGGCTGAGCAACCTCTCTCGCGTCCTTTCTTGCACCCTGTGGCCGGCTCTTTACAACTAGGTCTTGCTATGTTGCCCCGGGGTAGCCTTGAACCCGCGGACTCAAGCAATCCCCAGCCTCAGCCTCCCAGGTACCTGGGATTACAGCCACTGTGCCCAGCTTAGATTCACGTATTTTTTAATATGAAATGACACTGTCAGGTTCCTAAAATGTTTTGCCACACCACCGTCAAGATGGCCTAGATTTTTAAATTAACAAGAATCAAGGGGTGTTTTGGACTCGTCTAGTCTTCAAACTCACACTCAGGCAGAACCAGAGATGTTGGCAGGTCAAGACTTGCATTCAGGCACCAGCTTTGACAGCCACAGCCAGCCAGTGTCATTGCAGCCGCCTGTCCTTGCTGCCCTGGATTGCTCATCGTCATTGCACACGCCTCATCACATCAGCAGCCACAGCACTCACTCAGTCCCCACCAGTTTGGTGCAAATTCCATAGACTAATTCAACATCTGCCCTAACCCTCTCCTTTGCCACCTTCTGGAGAGTGAAGTATGGTGACCATGGGTCACAGTCCAGATAGTGGCTTTCAGTAGGCTGAAAGCCAGGGAGCCCCTGTCCTGGCGTGAGGGTGTTGGAGATGCAGCAACTGTATTGGAACGTGAAGGTGAAAACCACAGGCAACGAATTAAAGAAAATAGTCTGGTTCCCTGATGCCACCCCTGCTCTGGGTGTTTGACTTCTAGACTTTTTAATGCCTGAGACGGAAACCAACTTTCCGAGTGGGATTTCCATCACAGTTCAAACCAAGTCTGACAAGACACATTATGTATTTCACGTGGTTTTAGTGAAGGACTGGCACCTCCACTCTTGAGGGACAGAACTGGGGTGCTGTTAAATTGGTTGTACATGATTCTCTCAACATGCTGGTCTCATAGTCTTTGGACTTTTTTTTATAACATACTAGGGTATCTCAGGCAGCTCATCTTTATTCAGAGTCATTGAGTCTGATTTCTAACTACCCGATCACGACTAACTAGGATCCTCCCAGACCCAGAAGCAGTCCACTGGATGAAGAAAATGAAGTGCACTAATGAAAACATTAAGGTTTGATGCTCATGTTCAAACTGACCTAAAATTGTTCTTCCTTCCTTAGCCAAGATCCTGCACACATACTCTCCCATGCATGTTCTTCAGGACTGCTTAAAAAAGCAAAACACTGTAGTTGTCTTTCTGTTCCATCTTTTATTCACTCCCAGGTGCATGTTGGGGTCTGACAACTGATGGGAAGGGCAAATGCAAGACTAAGCTTCCTTTGGCCAGACTGGCTGCCCCCCAGAGGCGCGCACGTAAAGGTCTCTAAACACCAGACGCGGGGGCCACTCTCCTGTCCACTGCAGTTAGGAGCAGGTTTCTGCTCACAAGCCTTTTCCTTCTGTAAAGCAGCAGCAGCAGCAGCAGTAGCTGCTGCTGCTAGTTCTGCCTGCTTGGACCTGTGCCAGCATCATCAGTCCTCTTCCTGAGAACTTGTTTATTTTTTCATATTTTAAAAGGACAACAGATGTTGAGGTTACTTCACTATTGAAACAGGTCAGAATGGAGTGGGGAGTTCAAAAAACCCAGATCCTTCTGCGTGTTCCCATCCCACTCATGAGGTCCTCGTCCAACCAATGCCTTAACTGTGCTAATATGCTGCAGTCCAACCGTGGTAGGGAACAGTGCCTGAGGGAAGGAGTGAGGATTGAAATCAAGACAACACTTGGGCAGGAGGGCACACAGCAATCCTCTTTGTCTGCGGCCAGGGTTTATTTTTCACTCGGCTTTTATACAGTTCAGGTTACATAATTTAGCCGTTATAACAGCCTCTTGCTGACCTAAGTTTTACTGGGGGCTAGCTTTCTGTAGGCTTCTGCTTATCTAGGTCAGATGGCAATCACCAGACCCTCTAATGGGATGCCTTTGTTATCTAAACCGATTGAGTTTACAAGGCTTTCCTGATACCTGTGCTTGCTCAGGCGTGCTGGAATTTATAGCTCCTCATATTTGCGCGGCTTTGTTCAGTGGGCAGCCTTTGTCCATCCCCCACACTGAAGCTCTAATATGGACTCAGTGTAATCCAGGAAACCACAGGATCAAACACTGAGTCTGATTTCTAGCTTAGTCTCATGGATCTAAGACAAGGGATTCTCTTACCAATCATACAAATCCCTCACTTTCCGCCCATCCCTGGAAATGAAAATAAAAACATTATGTGTTTGTGTTTTTTTTTTAACTACTGCTACAACTCACTTACTTGGAGTCTTCCTGTGTTGCATACTGCACGAGCATGCAACTAGTAGCAACTCAAAAGGCACTGTTATCCTGAGAGAACTTGTGATGTTTTAGGTAGCCTATTTGTCACTGCTTGACACGAACTACCAAAGTCTTATCCTTTAATACAGAGTGGATTTTGTCTTCAGCCTTTATAGGGCAGTAACCATCCCCAAATCTCTTATTTTCTTGAAAGTCTGTTGCTTATTACTACTTCTAATGGTTTCTGTGGCCATCAGCGTTTTCAAAGCACCAGGAACCAGCCCTGGTCTTTTCAAGTAGAAATGGAATTTGCTAAAAGAGTTTTAAACTTAGAAAGCAAAGAGATGCTCAGAGTGGAAGGGTCAAGTGAAGGGGACATGGGAACTGTCTTAAAGGGGCACCCACTCCAAAAACAGATCTGAGCACATACCAGGCAACACCAACATGATTGAAAGAACCACAGTGACAATATCATCCCTTGAAACCACACCTCGTAAAATCGTAAAATTCCTGAAAAATTCCATGTAAGATGAGAGCCTAGGAGGTTGTCGACTCATCTACTCCCACAGACACAGCATACCTACACCACCCCCGACACACGTTCCTCTGGAGGTCATGTGCAGTCCACGTGGTGGACGTCCTGGTTATAGTGGCCTGAGTGGCTTACGTGGGACTGAAATAAGCATGGAGGCAGCTCTTGGCAGGTACTGCTCCCAGCCATGGCACAGGTAGCAGATTAAAACACGCCATGAAAAAGTGTATTTACTTGCCCTGAGGCGCAACCTTCCGGTTCATCATACACTTAGAGTTTTTAGACTGCCACGCTCCATATAAGCGAATATAAAACTGCCAGTCAAGAATATTCTACCACAAAAATTATCGTTCAGATTCGAGAAATAAGGACTTTTTCAAACAAAAGTGAAAAACTCACTAGAAAGGTGCAGTTTACCAAGTAAAAGTCACAAGATGTTGACCAAAGGAGGCTGGCTGAGGCTGGCAT